>JAVTVY010034477.1:0-80000 GCA_036873755.1 Hanleya hanleyi
CGGCGATTGCTGGGTTGCTGCATAAAGGCCCAGCGATGGGGGTTCCCCACCAATTCCTGTGGTACATGCATGTCTTTCAAGCCTTGAGCGAAGACCTCCCATCCTCGAGGATCCGTGTGCGACCTGCGTTGACGCATCAGGTCATTCACTAAATCCGTCATGTGGGTCCCCGGGACCACCTGATTCTGTACCACGAGTTCGCCTTTATCATTCCAAGTCATGTTAGGATTCTGTTTCATCCGTTGTAATACCAGGCCAGCTTGTTTCTTGAAGGAGGCAGGTACACTCTTCAGGACTTCGTCTTCCACCCACTGTGGGGCTGTGGGTGGTACCCCACCCGGCTGTTGGAGCGGTGCTGAGGTCGGCGGTGTGTCACGTGGTGGTGGTGGTGCTGGAGTAGAGAGGGTTTTGTATTGGTCCATGAACGTCATGTACCGCTGAAGCGTCTCATTGTACCGTTGTACTTTCTCACTGTCGCTTAACCCCGGTCTCTGTAAGATCTGTTGCATTTCTCCATCGAGGCTGTTTATGGTCTTCACCGTAGGTGGGACGGGGTAGGGTGATTGGAGGTTTTGCAGGAACCGTGGTTCGACGAGGACCATTTTTTTCGTGTGGTTCATTGTCGGCCGAAGAGTCCACCCAATACTGGACCCAACACGGAAGCGGCCAACGGTGCTAAGATGGCCCCGAGAAAGCCGCCTTTCTGTAACACCTTTTTCTTTTGTGTTTGAGGGACCCGCTTCTGGACTAGGGTTCGGAGACCTGTCTTATACTTGGCCAACTTTGTCTTCTGAGCCGGAGTGAGCGGTACGTTGCCTTTTAAGATATTGAGTCCAATCTCGCACAGGCAGCACACGAGAGCGGGGTCCTCACCGCGTACAATGGTTCGGACTAACTCGGGTGGGGCCGTCTTCAATACACGGAGCGTGGGAGCGTGCTTCCGTACTCGCGCAGACATCATGTACAACTAATGCTAGAATCCACAACTCTGCTCTTTTTATCTACTTCAGAGACAAAAAATCAACCCTGCTGTGGTATTCATTCTTTTTATTATCTCCATCATCAAACACACACACATCCCAGCTGGGGGAGCCACTGTGGGTGTGTTTACATTATTTTTGCAAGTATACGTGGTGGGTCTCTCCGGGAAAGATGCCGGTCCGTAGTCGAAGGTGGTCGGGGGTGGTTTGCTTGAGGTCGAAGAGCATATACCCGTGCTGAGGGTTTGTGGCATCTTTAAAGGCTTCCAATGCAAAGGGTGTGCGGCCGGGATACATCTGTCTCGCCAGGTGCAGCAGTTGAGTGGTATCTCTCGGGTTTTTGAAGACCACCATGTAGTGGGCATTTAAGCTGATGTTCCGATGCTCTTTGTTTTTACTGAACAGATTCTGCACAATGTAGATGATGCTGAGCCGTCGATGGTGGCTGCCTTTGGTAAAGAGTTGGGTGACCCGACTGTCCGTCTCCGCCATGAGATCATCCAGAACCACCAAGGTGTCGGGTTCCAAATCAGCCAAGTTGGGTAGGCCTTCCACGAACGTGATGTGGGGCATTGCTGCATACGCTTCCTGCCATTCTCCGTAACACCACACGACTCTGGCAATGGGTGGAGTGATCATGCTGTCGGCGTGTTGAAGGAGCTTCCTGACGAAGTGCGTTTTGCCGGAACCCGTCGGTCCTGCGATGACGCAGGTGAAGGGATGCTGCCACCGAGGGTCCATGGTTGGAGGTGTATCCGCTGTCGTGGTAGTCGGCTCTTGTAAATTTGGTACGAGTGAACTGGAGTGGTGGGTACAACGTCGGTCGTCGTTGTCTGTTCACTGTCAGGGATGATGATGGTGGTGGTGGGTACAACGTGGGTCGTCGTTGTCTGTTCACTGTGAGGGATGAAATCCGGTGGGTCTTGAGACGTAGTGGGTGTACTTGGCGTTGGTGTAGAGCTCGTTGTGGCTTGTACACGGGGTGTGGTGGTGATGACTGGGCTCGATACGGGGTTGACTGGTGCTCTCTGTAGACCGGTTTCACTGATGGCTGGTGTTCTCAGTTGGTTAAGTAACGTACTGACATACGCTACGTCGTAAAACACACCTCCGTACAACACACTCAGCAGGGTTAGCAATATCACCACAAAGCCTACTTGCGCTTTGCGCGTTTTGGAAGACGCTGTGTTCAGAGACGGTTGCACCGTGTTTATGGTCGGACGTGGAATGTAGGATGACGGTAGTGGTGTCTGGCTTTATAGTCGTTTCACCTGGTTGGCTGCGACCCAGGAATTGAAGGAACTGGGCCAGCCTTGCCATTTGACGAAATGAAACAGTTTGTCACGTCGACGTTCCGTTTTCAAAATCTGCCCCACCGTGTAGTAGTCTTTGTGTGTTTTTACCACAGGCTGTAATTCCGTCTGGTAAAACGTCCCTAGCAACGGTTCCCCTTGAAGATCTTCCAGTTCATAGACTCACTGCTGTCGGGGTAGGCGCCGTTTAATCAGGAAGTGCTCATCGCTCCAGTTGGGCAAGTAACTTTTCTCGAACTTGCCCTTGACTTTACTGATCCGTACAGGGTTCCCGACCTTGAACACCGCCTTCGGTGCTCGTTGCGATGGCATGGGGTACAAGACACGCCGGACTTGGGCTTCATTGCGTTGGGTCACGGTAATGGGGGCTCTCTGTATACTCCGGTGATAGGTTCGATTGTAACCACTCACAAGTTTCGGGAGAACATCGATGTACCGTCTTGTATTCTTATAGGTGAAATATTTATACATGCGGCCTTTGAATGTCCTGTTGAACCTTTCCACCACGGAAGCCTTGGTCTCGTTGTACGTATGGAAAAAGAAGACCTTCTGTTTCTTGAGAAAGGCTTGGAACGGTCTGTTGAGGAATTCCGTGCCTTCGTCGGTTTGCAAATACAAAGGTTTGCGCCCGGTCTTGAAGATGTCTTTGAACGCCGCTATGAGATTCGCCCCCGTTTTCGTCCGGATGGGTACCACCACGCATACTTCGACAGGATATCGATGCACGTCAAGATATACCGATTCCCATCGTTGTGTTTGGCAAAGGCACTCATATCGACCAAATCCGCTTGCCACTGGGCATCTATTCCTCCCACGATGACCCGGTTCCGTAGAAAATGGCGACGGACAGCTCGATGTAAGGTATAGGTGTCTTGTTTTCTTAACCAATCTCGGACTTGAGCACGTTGTATCCCTTGGGGTTTGGCCGTTCGATAGAGAGCCGACAATGCACTATAGGCCGCCGGACTGTCGGGACTGTAGTATAAGTTATCCAACACCTTCTCCCAGCGCTTCATGGTGACACAATGATGATGGACCCGGAGAGTATGGTTTATTTATAACAAGTTTCTACCACCGTTGTGTTGGTTGACTCAGTTCAGCCGGATAGTCTATAGCCTCGTCGTCTGGTTCATGACTAGACAGTTGCTCATTGGGTTCAGCCAGCGCGTCCTCAATAGCACGAGCCCACCCCAACTGGTCTGATGACCACTCGTCCGGTGTAAAGAGCTGGTCCACAATTGGCACCACTTTCTCCAAGGCTGTCCACAGATCAGGGTCTAGGGTGAAGCTTTGCGTAGGATCGTCGTAACGTCCCACACGGGCAAAGAAGGGTCCACGGTGTACGTAGTTGGCGTTCTCGAGGTGGATGAGGTTTCCGTCGAGCTCACCGCTCAACACCCGTTTAAATTTGGTCCAACCATCACGGTGTAGGGTAACCGTAGTGGATGTGTACTCCGAACTCCACCCACAGGCATCCCGATCTTCCACGAGGGTGACTTTATCTTCATAGACGTGTAACCCCACCTGGGGTGTAAGGGGCAGGATGGCTCGCAGGACGGGTGACATGCTTGATCCAATGTCGATCGTTGAATGACACACACTGTGTCTGACCCTCGTATTTATATTGTCAATGCCACAGCGCCAGGGTCAATAGGGCGCAGACTATTGAGAGGCCAACCAGCCGTTGCTGGTTCTGGCGTGAGCGCTCGTGGTCCATAGCCCGAGCATCAAGGATGGCTGTCATACTCCAGTAGTGGTGAGTGATGGCACGCCTCTCCATCGAGTGCACTCTGTCGAGGACCGCTTCTGTGAACTCGTTGAGAATCTGGCGTCGCCCCTCGTTGTCGTCGCCATCTGCAAACATGGACCGAACCACTGCTCGGTAACCCGTGAATGAATTCACCACGGTCGCATGCTGTAAAAGGCGAACCGCATAGGGCTCGGTCTCCGTCATGGCTCTGCAACCGTAGATAGGCCAAAGAATGCAGCAAACCCCTAAAAATTTCCCCCTTTTATACGTTTTTTCGTGACATTCGGATGTTTTCGGGAATCCCCGTGACATCTTCGGGAATCTCCGTGACTCTTCGACACGTGATCGTCATGGGAAACCCCCACAGACAGGTCAATACATGTTCACAGGTCAAAACAGTGCCCTCCGCAATTTCCTGCGCAAATTTTACCCGGTGGGAACAAAAAAGTAGGTCAATGGGCTCTGTAATACGCTTTATATACTGCCATTTTGGACACCCACAGCCGCCATTTTGACCACATACGCCGCCATTTTGACCACACACGCCGCCATTTTGACCACCACCACACAGGCCGCCATTTTGACCACCACACACAGGCCGCCATTTTGACCACCACCACACAGGCCGCCATTTTGACCACCACCACACAGGCCGCCATTTTGACCACCACCACACCAGGCCGCCATTTTGACCACCACCACACCAGGCCGCCATTTTGAACCCACCTCCCACACTTGCACTCAATGACCCCTGTGACGTCATGGGAAACCCCCACAGACAGGTCAATACATGTTCACAGGTCAAAACAGCGCCCCCTGGTGGATGCAAGAGTTATCTCCCCCGGCAAAATGTGCGCTGTGCCGTGTTTTATATACTACTGAGGGATTTGTTAGCATAGCCTAACAACTAACGCCCATTGTGAATCTATTTGCATATCCCCAAGATCAAAATACGATGTTCAAATTCAATTTGGCAGCTGTGTGAGGTTATCTAAATCTCCTGTGACATGTTGCTCGTGTATATCAAGGCATTGTTCTTTGTTGATTGTCCAAATTTATCAAAACCGAAGGGTCTCAAAGCATGGCCAGATACCTTTTGCCCATTTTGAATCTATTTGCTTAGTCGTCAGATCAAAAATGATAGTTAAATTCAAAATGGTGACCATAAGGAGTCATCCGGAAATTCTTATTTTTTCATATTACTCTTAGAATATTTTTTTCATTCTAGGTACAAACTTGTTTAAATTGAGCAGAATAACGCCATAGCTTATTACATTATGCCTATTTTTATTCTGTTGGCATAATCTTCAGCTGAGAATACAATTATTCAATTCAAAATGGTGACCATGTGGGTTCATCTGAGACTCATATGCTCATTCTGCTCTTATAATTCAAGATATTGTGATTATATGGAGCTGAAAGTAGCAATTTCTCAAAGCCAAGCCCCTTCACAAAACAGATCGATCTGACTATTTATGGGCCTAGTTTGGCTCTATTCGTACAATCATCAGCTAGAAAAATAATCCTCGACAGACAATATAATAGTTACATAATTGTTATTATGCCTACCTTAAACCTTACATTACATACAACTAGTTCCCTCTGTCTACCCATTCATAACAATTAGTATTGTAGATATTAATTTATAACCGATCTGTACCCATTTTTGACCTCATTTACCAAAAAGTTACCCTAAAATGATCTTAATTTGAATAATTAACGTGTTTTCTATGATTATTTTAAAACTTACACTACATACTACTGATTCAGTTTGGATACCCATTCGTAACAATTAATACTGTGAATATTAATTTATAACCGATTTTCAGCAATTTTTGACCTCATTTGTCCCAAATATGACCCTAAAATTACCTTAATTCTAATAATTAACGTGTTATCGATGACTACATCCAACCCTACACTACATTCAACTGATTCAACTGGAATACCCAATCATAACAATTAGTACTGTGCAGATAACCGCGTTTCACTAATTTTTGACCTTATTTGACCCAAAAGTTACCCTAAAATGACCTTAATTCTTATAATAAACGTGTTATCTATGACTACCTGATACTCTACACTACTTACAACTAATTCAGTTTGGATACTCATTGGCAACAAACAATGCGGTGGATGTTAATTTATAACCGATGTTTACACATTTTTGACCTTATTTGACCCAAAGAATGACTCCAAAATAACCTTAATTGACCAAAATCAGGGTGGTATCCCCTCCTACCTTGATCCCTATCACTCAAAGAACTAATTTAGCCTGGATACCCATTTGTAACAAAAAATGCCATCGAAACTTTTTAAAAGCGTTTTTGGGGTCTTTGGCCGGCCGACCTATTTGCGGTCTTTAGTTTAAACTCAAGGAAAAGTAACCCAAGCAGAGATCCTATTGATCCAGTCATCTCGACAAATAACATTACTTTTACCGAGACAAAAACGAACCTACTGGCTGCCTCGAAGCCCCAGTAAACAGACTGCAGATAGGCTGCTTCCTGTTTATGAAAACCAAGATCGCTTTTGAAGGTAAAATCGAAGATGTAAGTTCTATATACCAGATACCCCCTCACAAGAAATTAGGAAGAAGCATAAGAAAAATAATCTCATGACAAACTTGTTGTTCATCATCGACTCGAATTGTTCCATTGTCCTGATTCAAGATTATTTTTGGTGTCTGTCTAATATTCACGGACAACTTCTTCGTGAAATAATGTATGGCAAAGACACATGATACTATAGCAATGCCAAAGCTGTGATAACAGAAAAAAAGGATTTCCAGTTTGGACGGTGCTTTCAAAAACCGATCCATTCAAAGCCCGTTCCTTCTCATTCACCAAACGCTATAGACGATCTTCTCGCTGTGGATAATCGCTATATAAATGACGCAGTGAAGGATATATATCCACCTTCAATGGATTTGAAGGAAACTACAGATAACCCTACAGGCATATTCCAGTGGGACCTGCATATGGCGTATACATATCACGCCTAGTAGCATTTGCTAGATCCTGTGTTAAATGTGTCGATTTTAATCAACGTCACAAAACATTGTTGTAGAAACTTATAAAACAGGTCTACATCATCAAGCGCCTCCACTCAAATTATCTCAAATTTGGCGATACATATCGCACGCTGATAGCAAAATACGAGAGTAGCGTGCAAGATCTATGGCGTTACGTTTCGTAACTTGTGTCTAATCCCGCTTAACCAAGGGCTAGGGGCCGTATGCACCCATGTACTTCAAGATCCTCATGGTGCTCATATGAACAGTCACAATCAAAGCGTGACTGAGATACATCATTCTTTAGATGACGACTTTACAACGAATATTATGGATTAAGAATACTGATCAGCGATACGGATTTGATATTTTTGGAACATCATGATGTCTTGCCGGCATCATTGAAAACTGTTGACCGTTTCTCTCGTGCAGGAAACGAGCCTATGTTTATGTATACTATGATTGTCTTTTTGAATTTGGTGCTAATACTGTTATATGATATATGGAATAGGTCTTTGGATTATGGACGCGGATATTCTCTAATGGACGACGGCTGAATTATGAATGACGGACCAGACGCTTGTAATAATAATAACATTTGGCTTTTCATCGTTAGAGTTGAGAAACTTGAACTGAAGCTAGGGTGGTGGTCAGAGTGGATTGATCTGTCACTTTAAAACCATCAAGTTGGGCGCTTGATTCAAAATCGGACGAGAATGTTATTTCTCATGATTCTGTCAGATACACCTACTTGACCTCTCCCATTTATCTCTTTGAAGACTTTGGTATATCAGATAGTTATTTCAGATAAGTATTCTCTCCATTTTGCTTTGAGACTGACAAGCCATATTGAGTAGTCTCCCCTCAAGATTCCCTTTCGAATTTTTAGATATGTCAGATGCACCAGTTATTTATCCCTCCCATTAGCCCTTTTTAAATATAGGGGTTTCAGTCAGTTTGGTCTTCCTCGCCTATTGTATTTTGCGAAGGATACGCCACATTGAATTGTACACCTAGTTAGATGCAATGTCATTCTAATGTTCTCCCCTTGAGATAATAGCCATGTCAAATATGTCAGTTTGGCATTTCTCTCCCATTTTGCTTAGAGACTGGCAGGTCACGTTTAGTAGTCTCCCTTGGGTAGATACCGATAGAATGTAATTTTTCAAGATTCTCTCTTGAATTATGTTCATGTCAGATACGCCAGTTTGACCTTCCTCTCAGTTTCCCTCCACCCTGATTTGTGCCCCTTGAAGTTCGACGGAATTTCGTTTCTAATTTCTCTGCTTTGAATTTTTAGGCATGTCAGATATGTCAGTTGGGTATTTCTCTCCCATTTTGTTTCGAGACAAACAAGCCATATTGAGTAGTCTCCACTGGGTGAATAGAATCTACAAATGTCATTTCACAAGGTTCACTCTTGAATTTTTGTCAGATACGCCATTTCGAGATTGTCCACCCATTTTCACTCCACACTGATTTGTCCGCCTTCAAGTCAGACGGAATTTCGTTTCTAATTTTCTCTGCTTTGAATTTTAGGCATGTCAGTCTCCACTAGTCTCCGCCTGAAATGTTCTCATGCTTCTTCGGTTAGACGGCCGAAACACAATATATCATGGGATCAAGCTCTACCAGAAAACTACACAATTAATTAATTATCTGACGTGAAATAAATTATTTTGTGCACTTGTATGTGTAAAGAGACCAGAGTGTTGAAGAAAGAAAAACGATGAAAACGCAATATTTCAGCCACACCCTCGTAGTCACCATTTTTAATTTACTCATGATCCTCTGTTCGGTGAGGCATTCAAGTAGACTCTAAATGGCCCAGATATGATGGCTATACAGTCACCGATTGTCAGCTCCTAATGTTTGGTCGTTTCCGAGACAGTGTACAAAGTGGGGTTGGGTTGGGTTAAGAAGCGCAGCGACTGATATCATAATAAACTATTCGACGGTTTTCACATATTGATTTCTGGACAATATGTATTACACTTCCGCAAGTGTTCAGTTAAATATTGCCAGATATTTAACTGTGCCTTTTCATATAAATAAAGCAACAGTATCCGATTCACAGACACAGTACACTTTCTCACACCGGAAAATCACCCGAGAACAAAAAATACCACACGGGATGGCGTTAATAATGAATATACTGATGTTGAACACGCTTTAGATCTTTTTACTAAATAATTCAGTTCAGTGTATAATAAATGCTTTCCGTTGGGAACCTCTGTATCACCAAAAACAAAAATCTGCAGACCATGGGTAACTTTTGGAATCTTGACTGCCATCCGTGAGAAAAATGGGCACTTACAAAGTAATGATAACAGTGACGTCGCCAGTTCCGACCGGGTGTCAGTTCCGACCCTCTTCCCAAAATATTGCTTCTTGTCATAACCATAAAACATTTCCGTCCCGTTTGCACATAGATGGCACCACCGCTCGTCAAAGAGGAAACCCGATGGCGTATACCTGGATCCAGGCGTACACATGTAGGCCTATCGTTGGTTGAAATCTCATGTTCCTAGGTCCTGCAGTTTTCGGTACAGCGTTCGAGGTTCGGTTGCGCGTGCGCAGCCTTACAATTTCTCTCTACACCACACTTAGGCGAAAATCTGGTCCCAGGAGTCTCGTTGGCCGAAACAGCATTCCACTGCCGTTTGCGCATGCTCATCTGTATTCCTCACGCCGCACTACTCTAGAGCCAAAATCTAGGTCGAGGTGTCTCATTGGGTGAAATCCCCATGTCTCTAGCCCCTTCCGTTCTCCGTATAGGAAGTACAGAGCAAAGGGGGTTCTCCATTTTCCATTATGCTGGTCATAGTGCTGGAGATAGTGTCGGGGACCAGACTATCCACACTAAACTTTCCACCGACTTCATGCTGACGAACGGGGCATTTCCATGGAATTCCCGTTGACCTGCGCAGAATCACCCGCTATTTTATACATATGATATACTGGAATTGCTCAGACCGATTGTTGAGAAACGATGGACGGCCGTCGTAACGGTCATCATGGATGTTTGTTTACATTATACCATGATAAAGGCTATACCACATTATAATACCAAAGGGTCTTTACTGCGAATCCGTTTTATAAGATAGAGTGTATGTATACCATATAACTCTTCCAATGCATTCTCTGCCCTACACGCACTTTGATGACGTACAGTACCGACCAGATTAAAGGTTCGCCTAACGGGCTCATCTAACGGACTAACGCGCTCCAAATTAATGCGCTCAGTGGGAGGCCTAACACGCTCCGAAACGCGCTCGAAAACTCCTAACGTACGTCTAACGGTCTGCTAACGTTCTCTTTATTCTATGTAACGCGCTCGGACAATGGGCAGGTCTAGCAGCTGCCAGACGCGACAGCGGGGGTTGGTAACGTGCTCTTTGTTCAACCTAAAGCCCTCGGAGAAATTGACATGCTGGTTACACTAACGTGCGCTTTGCCCGACCTAACGCACTCGCGGGACGAATATGACCAGCGAAACCAATGAGGCATACATCTACGTAAACTGGAAGATAGGAAATGATATAATTAATTAGACATCTTCTTTTCAATGGCGATGACAAGCTAATAAATTTGATTGCATCGACACTAAAAATAATTGCCCCCGAACTAGAATTACTGGTAGTATCCGAAACATCAAGATATATCTCATAATGTCGGGTTTGTCCATATTCGTTCTGCGAGCGCGTTACGTCGGACAAAGAGCACGTTAGTGTAATAGTCACAGTTATCCTAGAGCGTTAGGTTGAACAAAGAGCACGTTAATAACGCATATGGCTTGTCAGGGTGAACTAAAAATAATGTCTCGGGACACAATGCCTATTTTATATGTTTTCTTGAGAAAAATATGTCATACCGGAGTTGCAAATCAGGAAAAAAAATATGCTAGCTAGGTTATTAGATAGTAGCCGGACATTATCGGATATTATTCCCTTTTATGCAGAGCTTATCAGCTACTCGGCCTGCCATTTACACGATGACAGATTACCTTGGTATATTTTCTCAAACCTGATCGCCTCATATCCATGTATCTTGCGCAGGTTTATGAATGAATGATTTTGATCCTTCCTAAAAGGCGATCAGAGTCATAACCAAACCCGTGTGTCGGATGTACTCAGCTAATTTTGCAAGATCATTATCATTTGTTTCTGATGATCAGGTAAATAGATGCGGCTCTTATATAATGAGAAGGTTTTCGCCATTTCATATTAATAGTAGCCACAGCTGTTCCTTAGCCAGCCACCCCCCCAACACATACACACACACACACACACACACACACGATAGGTCTGAAGGGAGTGAATAAGATACTTGTCAATCAAGGTGGACAGATGAAATATAAAGGGAAAAAAGACAGATCGAGAAATTGTCACGATACTAGATCTGACAGCGGTGGTCATTAATGTGCTCTTTGTTAAACATAACGCACTCGGAGAAACTGGCATGCAGGTTACTGAAACGTGCAATTTATTTGACATAACGCCCTCGCAGAGTGTTGTCAGGCAAATCATTGAGGCATACATCTCCCTGTCCTATAATATAGAAAATGCTAGAATTAATTAGTTCGTTGTCCTCGTTTCAATAAAGATGACAGGCGAATAAATTCGATTACAGTCAAAACTGAATATAAATCCAGTCGAACTGGAGTTACTGGTAGTATCCGATAAGTGAATATATACCTCATCATGTCGAGTTTGTCTATATATTCGTTCTGCGAGTGTGTTACGTTGGACAAAGGGAAAGTTAATGTAATCATCACAACACTTATTCGAGGGCGTTCGGCTGAACAAAGAGAAGATTAATAACCTAACTGACTCGACAGAGTGAACGGAAACAATGCCCCAGTACACAAGGACTATTTTCGTATGTTTCGCTTGGGAAAATATGCCGTACATGAGTTGCAAATAAAGCAAAAAATATCCTAGCTAGGTTATTAGATAGGAGCCGGACATTATCGGATATATCCAGAGTTACGCAGTTATGACGAGGACCAAAAAGAGTGTCCGATGAAGCAATGCCGAATATAAAGGAATCGTACAAGCTAAGCTGACAAGTTACCCAATTAGGTGAGAAAAGAAGAAAGGGTTTATTGGTGGAGTTACGCTGGCAAAGAGGGGAAAATTGCTGACAAAGTTACACAGTTACCTTCTCAGAAAAAGACACACTGCGAACAAAATTGTGTTGAAACCATTTTAGCACCAGAATTGAATTGAAAATAACACAAGTTGGGTTACAATCAACACCGATGTGTGCTGAACTCAACAAGACTTTGTGTTGATATATGAAATTCACAAAATCAGTTAGAACAACACAATTATTTCCTCAGTGCAGGTCTATAAAATTTACGCTGTCAGAAAAAAGAGAGGCCGATATAGCTCTTACACTGTTACGCTGAGAAAAAGATAAAGGACCTTACGAAGTTACGCATTTACCCTTGAGTGAAATGAACTGGTCCATCACTGGAGTTACGCAGTTATTACGGTTTTTACAACAGCGTGAACTTTCAACATTAGCATATTACTTTTAGAATGACAAAGGATTTCGAATGTTCATTCCATCGCAACGAAGACATTTTTGGCAGTATGCGGCTCTTGTCCCTTAAGTACGGTTCTTAGTTTAGCGTGGCCTTTCAGCAGAAGCCGTTGTCTTCTGTTGCCGACTGTTTATTCCCATCCAAGTGATGTTCATTTCCACCGCATTCGTTCGTGAGGTTGGCCAGACAAAGAAACACTTAAATCATCCGGCACGGCATGTAGTGCGACGTCAAATTTAACTCGGCTGCTTTTCAACGAATGAGTGTATGACGGTATGATTGTTGTATGTCGAGCCGCAATCAGAAAGCAAATTTACTCGAAGTTCAGTGCTGTGTTAATTGTTGCGTTTCACAGTATTCTGTTGTCTGTTGAAATACATTGCAGGGTAGAATGGGAACGGAGGAATGCTGGACAAAATTCTTTGCTGCCTTGAAATGAACATTCGACGATGTGTCCAAAAGTAAACGACTATCATTGAAAGCTCCACACTCAAATACAAACCGTAATATTGCAAATGTTTTATGTTACATACAGTACCGTAGACAAAAAAGGTCGGTATTTCGTCTTTCTAAACCAAAATTACCTTTTACTAACGAATTAGTATAGCGACCTCAATTGATCATGGAAAATGGCAAAAAGGATAATTCTTTACAGCTTAAAACAATTGTAACCAATATGTTTGTTTTCTCCCGAGAATAGAAACAATTTATCATTATCACTACACAGTATATACCGGCTTGCTGAAACCAATGCCCGATGGCCTAATTAAACTATGAAATTGAATTGTATTTACTAAATATCATGGAATGAGTACAACTTTCCAATATTATCTCTCCTTCCAATTGATAAAATATATCATATATGCCCTTGGTATATTCAATATGGAATGAACTATTCTCCTCATTACATGATCAATATACAAGAAATCTCCTCTATTTTTCACATTTTCAAGGCAAGGGTGAGCCGAGATGCCTTGTATATAACCAGACATCGAATTTAAATGATTTTAGAAACGAAAGCAGTTAACTTTGACGGTGATTCTGATCAACAAGGGCTGATCGAACAAATGTTCCTTGCAGTTTTTCGCTTGACGAGGAGGCCAGGCAAGGAAATGGAATCTGAAATACAACGCTTTTCTTTCCGGATCGCTATATAACACCACACCAACTGTAGTCTCCATACGATAAACACGGTCTGTCTTCACATGTCGTGTAACATGCAGACATGTGTTAGCTCGCACGCCCATAAAGGGAAGCATTTAATTGGAAGGTTGTTGTGTTTTACAACCCACAATCTCGTGAAGCAAAGGCACTTTCCAAGGTTAGCTATCAATGCGACCGTTCCGCTATGTGCATTTCACCGCTGTAATGGACAAGAGCAGAATACTGCCGAACAGATTCTTTATTGCGATGGAATGAACATTCGAAATCCTTTCTTATTCTAAAAGTAATATGCTAATGTTGAAAGTTCACGCTGTTGTAAAAACCGTAATACATGTAAGCTGAGAAAAAAAAGTGAAATTCGCCGAAGTTACTCACTTACGCTCTCAAGAAAGAGATGTCTATAGCTGGAGTGAGCAAAAGAGAAAGGATCTGTCGAAGTTAGGCAGTTACGCTGAGCAAAAATTAAAAAAAAACTCGCCAATCTGTTTTGCTAGAATTTGAGTCAGACTGATTGAATTTCATCGATATTCGGAAGTAAATATTGATTGTCAACGAGAATCGATCCCACGGCCCTTCGAATATGTATGTTTTGTTTGTAATGACTTTGTCATAACGTACTATGAATCTAAAAACCAAAACACGGAACTGAAATATCAGGTAAAGGGAGGAATTAATCGATGAAAGTGCATGGGCAAATGCATAGAAACGAAAAGAAAGAAAACTTGGGCGGGGAGTGAAGATGGAAGCGCACCCAGTTCTGCCAGCAAATGAGAACTCGACCTTACTTAACATTATAAATCATTCATGTCATTGAACGCTAAAAAATAAAAGTATATATATTTTCATTCATATATTTTAGTCTAATCATACTGCGTGCTATAGTTATATTAAGTTAGAATGACGGTGAAGGCACGAAGCGTATTATCCACGTTTTTGCAAGGTACTGATTCAACTGAACGAAATGGAATTAATTATAATAGTGCCAGCCTGCTAACTGACATTTGGAACAAGATAAGAAACGATAAAGAATTGTTTGATTCTTCTCGCACTATATCTTTAATCCGACGGGGGAATACATAGACTGCTCTGAATCCAGGGCATTTCCCCCAGTGGACATTTCCCCCAGCGGACATTCCCCCATGGACATTTCCCGCAGTGGGCATTTCCCCCAGTGGACATTTCCTCCAGTGGACATTTCCCCCACCCTATATTTTTAGGTTATTTTGAACATAGTTTTTAAATAATTTGGTGAGAAACACAATTTTTTATATATATATTTTTGTATTTTCTATAAAAAGGATATATGGATTTCCACATATGTTTTACGATGAATGAGTCAAATAGTGATAATATATTATACATATACACAGAATATAGCAGTATTATACCGTCTTATAGCACATTTTAAAACAATATATCACACACATGTATTTGTACAATAAGTTTTACGGGAAAGCACATTATATATTATATAGCACATTTTTAAACAATATAATGGATCACAGTGTGATAACATATAATATTCATATACATATTGTATATTTTAACATTTTAAGAAAACATTATATCACATAGTGGTAAAATAAAAGATGTATTTTTAAACAATATTATCTTGTTCTATTGTTTACCACAGTTTTCACTTCAGTTCAGTTTTATGCTCATCAAATGGCTTCATGCCACCGACCTACGAACAGTTAATGTTACGCTATATACCATGTATAGATCTTTTATATTGTTTTAAAATGTGCTATAAGACTGTATAATACTGATATACACTGTGTATATGTATAATATCTTATCACTTTGTGACTCATTTATCGTAAAACATATGTGGAATTCCTTATATCCTTATATATAGGAAAAAATTGTATTATTGCCAAATTATTTAAAAACCATGTTCAAAATAACCTAAAAATATAGGGTGGGGGAAATGTCCACTGGGGGAAATGTCCGCGGGGGGAAATGTCCACTGGGGGAAATGTCCGTACACCGACTGCTCTGAGATATCTTTATCTTTGCTGAAGTTTGAAGGAGATTAGACTTAGAGCTTAGCTCTGTGCATGTTCCAACGTAAATTTAGCTCATTGCATTGTGTTCACTTGGAACATCAACTAAATCTGATTTGCATACTACATGTATGCCTGAATATGATATTTACATTTCAAACTCCAGTATCTCTGAAACTGCGTGGAATATCTACATTGGATAAGCAGAATCTTACTGAGAATCATGAGCAATTTTTTTCTCTCTTGAAAGTGACCCCAGTTATCGTTTTCTATTGCTCTATTAATGACAGAAAGTGACTAAAATCAGCAAAAACAGCGTGAATGTCGAGCTGGATATGTTAAAACGTAGCCCGACAGCCAAGTACAGCGGCAGAAACAGTAATAGGATTCGACATTATCCCTCGACGACAGTTTCCCCAGCCACAGTTTCCCCAGCCACAGTTTCCCCAACAACATTCTCTCCAACGATAGTATCACCACACGACATTTTCCCCACCCTAATATTATGTGCTGTAACAATTCGATCTGCCGACAATCACAGTCGCGGTCATTTCCCCACCTTGATTTTTTATTATTATTTTTTTTTTAAGTTTGCACGTTGGAGAGTTCCAGGAATTCAAGGGAGATTACTTTTTAGTTGACCATCGGCAGAGGAGCAGTAAGATGAAGACAATTGTATGAAGAGATGTTCATATACACACCCACTTTCCCGGGGTGTTCTGACGATTTAGACAGACCTGAACTTTCAAACAATTATCACAAAAAAATCTACTCAAAAGTATTGATTATACCCACTGTATAGGCACAAACTATAGACAGACTTGCCCGGGAATTGACGAAATAACCACAGTGACTTGGGTAGCAGGGGATGTCTTCCTCGATGTTGTTGTTGTGATTATTATTTTTATTTTTTTTCAAGAATATAATTATTTCCCACCTTTTCATACACCCACAATGACAGTGGATGTCATATAAATGCTTTCTATACGACCTACATCGAATTACCCGAATTCGGGTGTCTGCAGACAACCAACAGTAAATGGATGAGTGGGCGTGGACTATGGTGAAAACTCAACGGGCGAGGAGAATGCCTTGAGGTGAGTTCTCCTGCATTCGAAGCCGTTCGAGCTCGATTTCAAGTCTTTGGAAGTCTTTTATCAGTTACTGGAAACCAGCCATATCGTGGAGAATGTATTACCGCGGACCGTGTACCGAGATTCGTGGCGAATTCTTTAACATTGGAGTTGCTTCACTTGATATTTAGATGGGAGATCTAATAGAGGAGGGGCATGTAGATCGATGTAGGTCGTATAGAAAGCATTTTTATGACATCCACTGTCATTGTGGTGTATAATAATAATAATAATAATAATTTATTCACCAATATACATTGTAGTATTATTACATCATTGGCAGTCTAGCATAAGTCATAAAATGAAAAGCGGACTTGCACGCCTAACTACAACACTTGGCGGGAATAAAACCCCAAGGGGCTTGCTCTATCCCAAAATAAATATATATATATTAAACTGTTACAGATGGTGAAACAATAAATACTTTTATCAGTAGTGTAGCTTTTATATTAAAATTGCACCGGCTGTGATAATGGGTCAGTTGTCTATTAGGTATGACTTGAGTTTTGATTTAAATAGTTAAGTGGAATTTATACTTTTGATTGATGAGGGGAGTTTGTTCCACTCGCGAGGTCCAGTAATTTTGAGCGTATAAAACGACAGGTTAGATCGATATATAGGCCTATATAGGTTAAGAGTTTGCCCCCTGGTCCCATGTTGATGTATGTCCGATTGTCTTCTAAAATATAATTTTAAAAGTACTGGTAGCTGATCAAAGTGATGAATGAATTTGTGAACTAATCACCCCGGAGATTCAGTTCTCCATCCCTTGTGTGCTTTGGCATGACATTCCATCCCGTGGAGCATGTTTTCCATCCTGTGGAGCAAAACATGGCCGAAAGTACACGTTTTACGGGGTCTCCAGACAGAGTGAAAGATACTGATGAACTAGGGCGGAGATAGGTGGATAATCATGTGGCCTATCAGGGGCCTATTTAATCATAGAAGAGATATGATTACAATTCCCTCTCTGTCAAGATTCCGTTTTCCGTAAATAAGCTACACAGTTGGAGCTGTTGTGGGTATTTTGACAGACAAGCCCGCATTATACCCCCAATTGGAGTCATTTTTATCACATGGCCCGTCCGTTTTCAATGAAATATACTGCCAAGTTTACTAGTGTACATATCTGTTGTTGTAAAGTCAGTTAAACTGCCTAGAGAACCGCTGATGAACTCAGCTGAACGAATTGTATTGCGGTAGTCCATACCACGGAGCACGACAAGCCATCCCTTGGAGCAAGAAAAACTTGAAAGAATTAAAATCATTAACATTGCGATTCCTGAATTTCGATGTTAAAGAATTGAAAACGAAATGACTTCAGCGTTTCATTCACTAATGGATTTTTTGGCCCGATCAACCACCAACAGGCCGGACTAGGAATATCATTTGTACACATAACATAAATTGCGGACGTTACCGTAGACCCATCATAATTTTTTTAGTATCTCGGGTCAACGCACTCGTCACTTTGTGTGCTGTTGGGTGTGATATCAGGATTTTTCAGCTCGAGACGGACAGTATTCATAAAGTGTTTTCTTACGATGTCCATATCGTATGTTTCTATATTACCAAAGATAACAGAGAAAGGACTTTGCAAACCTATGATCCACGTCCGATAACAGTAAAAAATATAACATGGACATGTATATCGTAGATCAATAATTTGCGGTACCGGTACCGAACCTTAGATTCGATTATTCGAAGTTTGCAGACTGGTTTGTATCATGTAATTGAGTACCGTAACATTTTTTTCCTACACAATGTTGGTCGTTTCAAGAAGAGTTGGGGCACAGTAATCCCAGAACTTCGCGATGAAGTTACCGAAACTCATTCAGCTGTCAAATGTTGGAGCGCGATATATGTCCTTAGCTACAGTGTTTCGCCGCGCGCTAACGGGGCACCACTGCGCTCAAGATGGTGCAATATTGCCTTGAGACCGTGCACTATCTCCTCGAGATTGTGTGACATCGCCTCTCTAGACAATTCGCTACTACAGAGCATACAACAGTTCTTGTGCTATACATTTAATATGGGGAATTACAGAATATCATACGACCAATCAGGATGAACAATTACGGTATCAGGTATAATAATAAATTTTATGACAGATGGCTAACTGTTGAAATAGTGTTGAAAAATGTATATTCTGGGTTCGGGGCACAACTATTCTTTCTTGATTTCATTTTTTTTTTTATAAACAAGAGCATAAAATGAACGAAAAACCGAGTCACCGCACCACTTTTCCTACGAAGTAGGCTACCATCTCCAAATTGTCCTGTAGTCAGTCAGTGAGTGAGTCCATCCGAAACCTTTCGTCGACAAAATAAGGAGAACCGTTGACACTAGAACCTTGGTTTTTGACATGAACGTGCATTAGGGCATTTTTACCAGCAAGTTCTGAGCTGACCGAATTCTGATGAAAAATTGATTTATAATTACTTTTTATTATTTATTGATGGCTCAGCGAGTGCACTCTCATACTCATGGGAATCCTTGGCTGTATGTTTCACTTTGACTTTTGAAAGTTCCCTGATACGGCATATCACGTTGGACACACCGGTTCTCGTAAAATGACCGAAGTTAGAGGATTTTGAGCCCGGTCAAGACTTGGATGGGTGACCTCGTGCTGTACTGCTGGGCTGATCAGTGTCCATGGTAATAGGAACGGAGGGCGATAATATTTGCTACGCTAATGACCCACCAGCGGTGACATCTGGGAAAGTTAATAGTACCCACTGTCAATTAGAGACTGCTAAATAAATTCTCTCACAGTAGCACATAGGGCCCCCAAGTAATCTCTCGAATACACACTTAAATCATATCAAACCCTACTTCGTAGGTCCTGTGACGTCATACACACTGCCATGTTTTAGGGGTTGTCATGGAATTGTAGTCTATTATTAGACGTTCGTGGGGTGTATTACGTCAAAGTCGTAATAGATTTAATCCCAAGTAAATATTGACTAACATTGCAAATGGCGGACACGAACAAACCCGGATTAAGCGAGTAGTGACCACAGCGCCGTCTGCACATTGTAGTTTACTATTACACGTTTCTCGAATAATAGAGCTACGTAAGCTTCTTTACGTTCTGTTATGTGGTTATATTCATGGAGTGTTCTCGAAACTGTTGTAATTGTATCTGGGTCAGATCATACGTGAATACTGTATATTGTAGAAGCTTCTTGATTTTGTAGAATTGTCTCGAATGACGCATAGGGTATAAATAGCTTAACATTCAGTGATCGAGAAGGGAATTCGGCATGGAGATTTGTGCACGTCAGTACGGACTGTGAAATTTACACCGGTATAGCATTGAACAGTAAGACTATATTTCCAGTCATTCGTTTTTGAGGAGTGTAAGTGTGATCACACTCCTGAAAATTAGCTCAGGAGTGTGAACAATAGCACTCGCCAATTGTAAGCCTCACTAAGTTGTAACCTGGAGGAGTGTGATATCACACTCCTTAAAATAATTTTTCAAACTTTAGGAGTGTGATTAACAGCACTCCAGCTATTTTCAAAAACGAAAGACTGTATTTCTCATTTATTTGTTGTATTAACCTTACATAATTTGTATATAATTTTAGTACTGTAAATAAATATTTGATTGTTAATCCTTGACATCACATCCGTTTTTCTGTCACGTTTTTTTCTGTTATCGTTTAGACCTGACAGGGTGTTCACCAAAACAGAATACTTTTGTTCTTGACCTAATACTGTCACGGAACAAATAACGGATTTATTAAAAGCTTCATTTTATATTGTAAATTCAACAATATAACCATTTGTAATGTTTCATCGGTAAAGGACACCGTTCACTTGCTTGCTCTGTATTATGGCAGCCATAAGAAGAAATGGCAGACTCAGTATCCATATCGTCACCTATATGTATGTTAGTAAACAACTGAGACACACTATAATGAGTAAACAATGGTTTATCCAACTTGACTGTTACGAAATTTTTGCCTTGTAGTTTGTATAAACTAATCGGAAAAGGTACTGGAATTTGATGTATATATATGGAATAATAACTATCTTCCAGACAGCATGCACGTGACAGGTCAACGTTGGTCAAAGGACGGCTTGATCGCGTGTAATTAATACAAACACATGTTCAGAGTGTCTGTCTCGATTGTTATCAACACCGCCACCCACCCACCCCGCGCAAACTCTCCTTGCCAATCGTTCTATTAATTCGTTTCATCATACACAATGTACGATTATAAATAAGAGTAATATCTTTTACTATATGACAAATTAGCTGTACTGTCTAAACAGTGTTTAGAGTATCATAGGACCGACAGTTTAACCTTGTGATCGGCCACGTCACCCCAAGGAAAAGCGGAGTTTTACACCCAGGTACTTATTTCATGAACGTCCTACAAATGAGGTTTTATTATCTGTAATGCACGTTTCACCAAAATATATCATCGACTGTCGTTGTGGCGCCCACTGATGTTGCAGCTAGTCACGTTCACTTACTAACTCGTATACATTTTCCACATACTTTGAGTATAAAATTCAATTTCAGACTATTTTTCAAATTTAGAGGAATTTATCTATTTTTCTTGCTCCAAGGGATGGCTTGTCGTGCCCCGTGGTATGGACTACCACAATACAATTAGCTCAGCTGAGTTCATCAGCGGTTCTCTAGCCAGTTTAACTGACTGTACAACAACAGATGTGTATAATAGTAACATTGGCCGTATATTTCATTGAAAACGGACGGACCATGTGATAAAAATGACTCCAATTGAGGGTATAATGCGGGCTTGTCTGTCAAAATACCCACAACAGCTTGAACTGTGTAGCTTATTTACGGAAAACGGAATCTTGACAGAGAGGGAATTGTGATCATATCTCTTCTATGATTAAATAGGCCCCTGATAGGCTACATGATTATCCACCTATCTCCGCCCTTGTTCATCGGTATCTTTCACTCTGTCTGGAGACCCCGTGAAACGTGTACTTTCGGCCATGTTTTGCTCCACAGGATGGAAAACATGCTCCATGGGATGGAATGTCATGCCAAAGCACACAAGGGATGGAGAACTGAATCTCCGGGGTGCTAATAGGAGGGATATATATTGATTTAGTTTTAGTAACTGCAATATTTTTAGATTTGTGAAGAGCGGCAGTGTATGCTCATGTTTTCGCGAAAAAGTAATTATCCGGAGTGCACGTTTCTGTAGCAGAATTAATGGATTCAGATGGGTTACATAGGTGTTTCCCCATATCACATTACAGTAGTTAAAATAAGGAAATATCATCGAGTAATATAATATGTATAATGTTTTCTTATTTAGTGATTTTTTAATATGGTTTATAATCCCTAGATTCCTTGACACTTTATTGCATATATAATTTATGTGGGCTGTCCAATTAAGTTGGTCATTGACAAAAAATTCCTAGAAATTTAAATTGATGTACAAGTTCGATTGCTGCACCTGATATAGATAACGCAGGTATATTATTTACTGATCTATGAGTGTTGGGTCTAACTAGCATATATTTAGTTTTCTTTACATTTAAAGATAAACGATTACAAGAAAACCAATTATGTAGCTTATGTAGTTCGCGGTTCATGACATCGATAGCCTCAGTGATATCTTTAGAAGAGGAGATTACGCTAGTGTCGTCAGCAAATAGAATAATTGTTATCATATCAGTTACCTTGCTTATGTCATTTATATATAAGAGAAATAAAATTGGTCCAAGAATCGAACCTTGCGGAACACCATAATCTACTGTCATTGATTTTGAAAATGCGCCATTGTACACAACAGTTTGTGACCTTTCAGACAAGTAGCTGTTAAACCAACAGTTTGATTTTCCTCGGAAACCATAGTAGTCGAGTTTAGCGAGTAAAATATTATGATTGACGGTGTCAAATGCTTTAGATAAATCTAAGAAAGTAACAATACTGTAATATTTAGATTCCTTTGCGGAGATGAGTGTATCATATAGGGAAGACACGGCTAGTGATGTAGAGTGATTTTCCCGGAAGCCAAATTGATCTTTCGTGAGAATTTTATTAGTGTCCATGAAACTGGTTATTTTCTTGACAGCTAGTTTCTCGAGTATTTTGCTAAAGCATGGCAGAATAGATATTGATCTGTAGTTGAAGATAATGGAAGGATCATCTGATTTAAATATTGGAGTAACCTTAGCATTCTTGAATAAATTCGGAACTTCGCCAGTGGCAAAAGAAGAATTGATTATTCGAGAAAGCGGAGCAGAAATGTAATTAGTTTAATTAGTGACATTCTGCTTTCGTCTAGGCCAGGGGCCGCGGATTTCAGAATCATTATTGTTTCCTGAACCTCGTTGGGACTAACCGGTGTGAACTCAAAATTATTTGAGATAGGCATATCTACATGTAGGTAATCTTTGAAATTTGTGGTCGCATTGGGTATTTGAGAATCGAGTTTGAAAGCAATTGTACTAAAGTAGTCATTAAAGCTGTCTGCTATTTTATAATTATCCGATATAAGTTCTCCATTTACAGTGAATGAGTCTGTTGTTTTAACACGGTTATTTCTATTCATGAGCTGGTTTAGCAACTTCCATGTTCCCTTGATATCTTGGTTGCTTTCATTAAATTTTTGTTCAAAATATCGTTTTTTAGATAATCTAATAATATGGTTAAGTTTGTTTCTGTAAGTTCTGTACTGGCCATGAGTTATGTCATTTTGGTTTACAAGGTACAGTCGATAAAACTTGTTTTTCTCCTGAATCGATTTTAATATACCGTTAGTGATCCATGGTTTTGTGATCCTGTTTTTGTAAACTTTGTGTGATACTACCGGAAAAGAGTCCTCAAAAATCGGGTTGAACTCAGACAGAAATCTATCTAGCAGAATATTAGGGTCGTTATACTATCGTGAGCAATGTCGTTCCAATTAACTTCGCTAATCCGTCTAGTAAAAAGTTCTTTTCGATCCGATGTGATTTTTCGATAGGTTATGTTTTGGTCAGTGGATTTTGATATATATTCTGTCTTTAAGATATGAAAAACTGGGAAATGATCAGTAATGTCGGTTAAAAATATACCTGATAATAGGTTATTTTCATGAAAATTGGTGAAGATATTATCAATAAGTGTTGATGAGTGGGCTCGGACTCGCGTCGGTTTGGTGATTTGGGGGAAGAAATAGTGAGACTTTAGGATTTCTAGAAAATCTTTTGAAGGCGAATGACGATCTGTTTTAAACAGATCAACGTTAAAATCGCCCATAAACACACAGTTGTTATTTCCAACGTCTGGTACATTCAGGACGCGGGGAATATGAAAATGTGGGAAATAATTATATATTTGAAAAAAATATATATATAATCACAACAACAACAACATCGACGAAGACACCAGTAGTAGGTAGACCGCATATTCGGTCCTATTTTCCAGGGAGGTAACTCTTGGTGCCCTTTTTTCCAGGTTAAAGGTATAGGGGACGCCACATTGCCTTTCACCTCTGTGGCGTCTGTGGCGCTAGGTGGCGTGGAAGTTTGTGAAGGTCACGTGGAGGTCAAAAGTAGTTCCGGCAACCTGTAACCTTTGTATTTCTCCGCGGACAGAAAGTAGTCTCAGTGGGTTTTTCCCACAATGTCGTGGGTGATCAAATTCTCAGGCAATCTCCGACAATCTTCAGGGGCGAGAGGGGTCCCTACCGATTGGGTTGTATGAGGTATCAATGTGAAGCATTCGTGAACGGGCATCTGATGGGGTGGGTGTGGGGTTGAAATATCGTCATTCTGCGCATGCGCGGTAGACCAAGGGTATGGAAATAGACGTTTTGGGGACTAGGGGAGCCCCTAGTGGTCCGATGGAGTCGAGTGAAGTATCAATGTGAAGCCTATGTGAAGGCGCATGGGTGGGTGTGGGGTAGGAATATGGTCATTCTGCGCATGCGCGGTAGACCAAGGGTAAGAAAATAGACGTTTTGGGATCTAGGTGAGCCACTAGTGGGTCGATGGAGTCGTATGAGGTATCCATGTGAAGCCTATGTGAGGGGGCATCCCACTGGATGGATGTGGGGTCGGAATATCGTCATTCTGCGCATGCGCAATAGACAAAGGGTATGAAAATAGACGTTTTGGGATGTAGGTGAGCCCCTAATGAGCCGATGGAGTTGAGTGAGGTATCAATGTGAAGCCTATGTGAGGGGGCATCCGATTGGACTAGGGTCTCGGCCGTTGTCCACATTCTGCGCATGCGCAGACAGGGAATTCTGGGAAAAGGGTGTGGACATAGACGTGTTAGGGTTTAGGTGAGCCCCTAATGATCCTATGGTGTCGTATGAGGTATGAGTGTGAAGCTGTCGTGAGGGAGCATCCGCCTGGTCTAGTGTGTCGTTCGTTATCAATAGTCTGCGCATGCGCAGTCTGGCCATAGTATAGAAATAGACGTGTTGGGGTTTAGGTGGGCCCCTATTGGGCCGATGGGATCGAGTGAGGTATCCATGTGAAGCAATCGTGAGAGAGTATCCGACGGGCTGGGTGTGACGTGGAACTGACGTCATTCTGCTCATGCGCAGTAGAGAAAGTGTATGGAAATAGACATTTTGGCGCCGACAGGGGTCACTATGGGTCCGATGGAGTCGTTAGTCCCATACTGGCTATATGGGGGTATAGGTTCAACCTGGAAAATTCACACACGTTCATTGTGATATAGGTTGTTTGGTCTCGTTTTTCACGTCTCGTCATTTAGAACATGATGGGAAGGGTCCCGGAGCGAAACGGTGAAATTTTTGGAAAAAGCTCACCGAGGCCTGGGTAGGCCCATAGGCTGGCCATGTGGTATAGGTCCAACCTGGGAAATTCACACACGTTCATTGTGATATGAGTTGTTTGGTCTTGTTTTTCACGTCTCGTCATTTAGAACACGATGGGAAGGGTTTCGAAGCGAAACGGTGAAATTTTTGGAAAAAGTTCACCGAGGCCTCGGTAGGCCCATAGGCCTATACTGCATGGCTATGGAGGTATAGGTCCATACGGGGTGAACGGTTTGGGGTCTAGGTGAGCCCCTTATGATCCTATGGTGTCGTGGAGTTTGTAATGTATCGACTAATGGTTCGTCCGTGTGCAATAGTCTGCGCATGCGCAATCTGGCCGTAGTATAGGAAGCAGGCATGTTGGGAGGTATGTTGGGAGGGTTTGGGGTAGAGATGGGCCAATATGGGTCCAAATGGGTTGTGGGAGTTGTCAAAGTGAAGCTTGTGTGGGTTAGAGTCAGAATGCCGTGTTTTAAGTGCAAGTCGCGTCAATCTGCGCATGCGCAGTTGGATGTATTCAGTTAAGTGGCCATTTTGGGGGTGCGTGGAGGTGTATTTGGGGTAGAGATGGACCATCCTTGGTCCGATTGTGTCGTGGGAGGTGTTATCTTGTAGCTCTCGGGGTGTACATCCCGATTTGAGGGATGTTCACGTCATCTGTGACGTCATCGGTGACGTCATCAGTAGGAGTAGTAGTGAAAGTGGGCATTTTGGGGCAGTGAAGGAAGATATTTGGTGTAGAGATGGACCATCCATATCTGTCACACATTATACCACATCTTTGTTGCGTTATACCACATCTGTCCTGCATTATTCCATATATGTCCTGTATTATACCATACCTGTCCTATGTTATACAATATCTGTCCTGTATTATACCAAATCTGTCCTGTATTGTACCATATTTGTTCTCTATTATACCATATATGTCCTGTATTATACCAAATCTGCCCTGTATTATACAGTATCTGTCCTGTATTATACCAAATCTATGCTGTATTATACCAAATCTGTGCTGTATTATACAATATCTGTCCTGTGTTATACCATATCTGTGCTGTATCATACAATATCTGTCCTGTATTATACAATATCTGTCCAGTATTCTGCAATATATGTTCTATATTATACCAAATCTGTCCTGTATTATACAGTATCTGTCCTGTATTGTACCTATATGTCCTGTATTATACCATATCTGCTCTGTATTATACAATATTTCTCCTCTATTATACCATATCTGTGCTGCATTATACCATATCTGTCCTGTATTGTACCATATATGTCCTGTATTATACCAAATCTGTGCTGTATTATACAATATTTGCCCTCTATTATACCATATCTGTGCTGTATTATACCATATCTGTCCTGAATTATATCATATCTGTGCTGTATTATGCAATATCTGTCATGTGTTATACCATATCTGTCCTGTATTATACCAAATCTGTCCTGTTTTGTACCATATTTGTCCTGTATTATAAAATATATGTTCTGTATTATACCAAATCTGTACTGTATTATACAGTATCTGTCCTGTATTATACCAAATCTGTGCTGTATTATACAATATATGTTCTGTATTATACCAAATCTGTCCTGTATTATACAGTATATGTCCTGTATTATACCAAATCTGTGCTGTATTATACCATATCTGTCCTGTATTGTACCATATATGTCCTGTATTATACAATATATGTTCTGTATTATACAATCGGATAGCCGTTGTCGTGAATAACAACAAGTTCAGCAATGTTCATACAGTTTATTATTCCCCAATGTTACATCATACCCAAGCTGGGGGAGCCGCCCCGGGCATGTTTGGTATGTTCACAGCAAAACAAATTGAAATATCAAACACCATATCTTATTATTTAACGCACCGTCACATTAGGTACAAGTGTTTACTGAGCTCAAGTCAACGATCAGCATGTAGACATATAGAGTGTGTACGGCATTTTATGGTATTCATCAGTGCATGGGTGAAGCATTCAGCCGATGGGGTGGTCGGTCAGCTTGGTAACGAAAAACGTGACATTGGTCACCTTCTCCACTGTCCACTTGGTGTTGGGGCGTTGTTGTTGGGCCCATTCCAAGGGATCCACGGTGTCCAGTTTCTCCAGCATCGTCTCTAGCGACACTCGGTTAATGATGGTAAACGGTTGGGCAAATACCTGGATGTTCCTGCTCGGGTAAAAGTATCGGACTTGGACTGTCTCTTTATGCTGCAGCACATAATCAAACGCCAGATTCAATCTGAAGGCCGTAGTTTGGTCGTTGAAGATGGCTTCCACGTAGCTACGTAGACGGGCGAGGTCGGACAGTCGGAAATTGTAGATATCTTGAATAGGGCGATGACGGTTGAAACATTGCCGTATCATGGACCACTGGCGCCGATAGATGTCACTCACTGGATGGGCGTCCTGTAACAGATCGCTAGGAACATTTATGGGCTCGTCCAGAAAATGTTCGATGTTGTCAGGCGTATGACTCGAAACCGTAACGGTGGGGTCTGGCTGGATATCCAGGCTCTTCTGAACTGTGGGTATAGGCGGGTTCGCCGTCATCGCATCACCAGTGGCGTTCGTCTCCCCGGGCTCATCTTCACTGGGTCTGACCCTCCGCGGCTCCTCTTCAGTGGAAAGTTGTCGCCCAAACCGTAGAGACGGGAGTAGTAGTGTAAGTGGGAATTGACGCACAATTCACCCGGATGTAAAAATGACGTCACTTCCGGTTGGGGTGAATGAGGCGTGACCTTTTGACATGTCCAGACTTGTTTGTGATTTACTGGGGGTTTTCCCTGGCATGCCGCCATGTTGTAGCCGCCATGTTGTAGCCAGCCGCCATGTTGTAGGCGCCATGTTGTAGTCGCCATGTTGTAGCCGCCATGTTGTAGCTGCCATGTTGTAGGCGCCATGTTGTAGCCGCCATGTTGTAGGCGCCATGTTGTAGCCGCCATGTTGTAGGCGCCATGTTGTAGCCGCCATGTTGTAGGCGCCATGTTGTAGCCGCCATGTTGTAGCCGCCATGTTGGAAAATTGTCGTAGAAAAACGTATAAAAGGAGGAGAATTCTAGTGGTTTGGTGTATTCATTGCACTACCCTACGGAGCTCTCTGAGCTACCTGCCTGCCTGACCTGCCTGCCTGCCTGCCTGCCTACCTGCCTGCCTGTACGAGACGTGGAGAAGATTTTCATTTTACCAGTGCAACTTCACCAGCCTATTACACCGTAGCAGCTACTGACCAGCCTGAGCCCACAGTCATGGAGTCATCCCAGCGAGTTAAGCTTCAACAGTACCGTCTTCGTCTCATTGATGAAATGCAGCATGTGGCCGAACTATGTGATCTGCTTATGGAGGAAAACATACTCCTGAAACACGGTGTCGAAGATATCATGGCGGAGAACACCACTTCACGAGAAAACAGAGCCCTCATCGACGGTCTACTGCGCCGTGGCCCCTATCCATTTCTAGCCTTCGTGGAGGCGCTGAAGAAGACGGGAAATGAAGAACTAGCAGATCTACTTCAAGCCCAGCATTCAGAAGATGATGATATCTTAGTCGTGGACATCACCGACCAGCGTACAGCTACCAAACTTCAAGAAGTAGCAGATGTACTTGAAGCCCAGGAGCGTACAGCTAGCAAACGTACGCACCCAGAGTCTGGTGTACCTGCCAAACGCGGTGCACGACCCAAACGACCCCGACTAACACCTTTAGAAATACCTGAGCAAGTGCTTCAGCCAGTGCCCCAGCAAGTGCCTGAGCCAGCGAAAGAAGAAGAGGTGCAACTTCCTATGTCTGTGCAGGAGATCAATGACATTATCCAGCAGGCCTACCAGGCAGCCCACACGAACACTTGGGAGCTCTCACCCTATTTATCTGTGAGTGTCAAAGACGAGGAAGTGCATTTTAACGCTCCGGCCTGGGACGACAAACCAACTAAGCATATCGCCTTGACGTTGGACACCTGGCTAAAACTACAGACCATTGATTACGCCATCGATGCGGTCATTGACCACCAGGGGAGTGACGAAGCGAAATTTTATGTGGGTGACGACAGATACGCAAGAGCGTGTTTCTTGTCCTCAGGGCGTCACCTTGAAAATAACGGCGTGGCGGAAGCTGCAGAGTCTCACAGCTATAATTTATGAAGCCCTGTCTGACCAGGTGTCTCAGTATATTTATAAGAAGTACATCGACACATTCCTGGATCATGTCAGACCTCGCATTCGACACTTGCGTATCCAGAAATGTGCAGGCTGTGTGAACAAGGACGGGGTCTTCAACACGCATACGTGTGTGGACAATAGTATACCATCAGATGCGCTCATCACTCAGGCACTACAGGACGTCACCGAGTTGCAAATTGCCCTGGCATTGGAAGCTGCCTGTCCACCCAGAATTCCACGTGAACAGATTGCTACCTTCATGTACGTGCACCAGGGGCGGAAAGACGATGATGAATTCAAACAAATCTTGTTGCATAAATATTGAACATTTCAAGTCTTGTTGCATTGAAAAGATTCAGACATTACCGTATTCCTACATTCTATGTTCATTCTACGTTCATTAAAGCGCCTTGATAGCGTATAATTGTATTTAAAAAAATCAATACCCAGAGTCTACTGTGGTGAAGACGTTCATTCTACTGTGTTAGTCTTGTTGCATAAATATTGAACATTTCAAGTCTTGTTGCATTGAAACATTCAGACATTATCGTATTCCTACATTTTATGTTCATTCTATGTTCATTGAAGCGCCTTGATAGCGTATAATTGTATTAAAATTCAATACCCAGAGTCTACTGTGGTGAAGACGTTCATTCTATTATGTTAATAAAAATAGTAGAAAATACAAAATGGGTGTTAGTGTTCATTGAGTGTGATGATGGGAGCTGGTGTTTTTTGTGCTTTGAGTTAGAAGTTTCCTCTTTCGAAAAGATTGGGTGGCCCTGTGGTAGCCGGCGTTGTCATTCCTGTTTCCGTAGCCGGCGTTGTGGTAGCTGGCGTTTGGGTAGCTGCTGTATTTGCTGGGGGTCTACTGTTTAACCACTCTATCTCGGGGAGTTCTTCATCGTCCGTGGCATCCTCATCGTCCATAGCGTCCCTGACCTCTTGGTCTTGTTGTTCACTTCGCCGTCTCAACGTATCGGCAATATGATGTTCATGCACCCGCTGTAAGCTGGTAATTATTGTCACATGATCGCCATCTTCTTCACTGGTAATCACCTCCCTACGTTCTCTAGAATCTTGTGCGTTGAATAACCTCCGTCTGGTAGTCATCATGTAGTTGTGAATGAATGGCTAGATACTGCGCGTTATTTATAGTCTAGGCGGCCATGTTGTAGCCGCCATGTTGGAAAATGGCGCGCGGACGTCAGCGAAATCTCTCCATCAAAACATTGCGCTGGCCTAGGCTCGCAGAAATTTTGTGTTTCTTTTAACCGGTGTGATTTTGCAATAAATGCGAGTGGACATGTAAAATCTATTTCAAACTGGGGAACTGATCGTGTAGCGTTGAAAAATTCAGAAGGCTAGCGGCAGGGTAACTCACTATTTTTAATGATTTTATCGATTTTTAGACCCGTAACGTTATGGATAGGGTGGTATGGAAAACCCGATACACTTGGAATAAATCGGTTTACCTCCGTAGAAATACGTGAGGTGTGTTCCTCACAGCCTTATAATGTCACCCTGAAAATTGCAGCAGGTTTATCGAAAGAAAAGTAGGAATTTTTATCGTATTACGCGGGCTACGGTAACACAGCCATTGACATGCATAGCTGTACTCACATTTGCCTTCACACTGTATAGTGTTGTGTTACCGTACCACAGAAAAAGGGGAGGGGAAAAAAGAACAAGAACAGATGGCTATTTTACAGCCGCCATTACTGGGAGAAGACCAAGAAAAAACAGAAAAAACAGAAAAGGGATGTTTAAAAGAGACAAAAGAGACAAGAAACAACTAGAACAAATTCAAGAAATGGAGGACTACTCTACCGCAGTAAGAAGAAGACTGGCACCAGACGTAATATGGAAACCACCACAGAGGCTTTGCTAAATATGCCATTTTTCCATGCGGCCATCAAGCCCTGTGTCTATCCTGTATTCACAGACATGCCCACCGAACAACATAGCAGCCTATGTCCACTGACACCCCTCTAGAGTGTAAACTCATCGTCCTCGACTGTCCGGTGTGTGCCCAGAGGCGGATAAACCTGACCCGAACGATGTAACCCCTTGCATTTTTCAAAGGCCCTTTTCAGGCCCACCCAATCTTTCGAAAGAGGATGAAGCTTCTAATTCAAAGTACAAAATAGCACCAACTCCTGCACATGCACACACACCTAGGTAACAATAGGTAAATAACACTTAGTCAATGGAAAACTTCCTACTAACAGCGCCCAGGTATTAGTATGAATGTACGGTAACCGAATAATACCGGAAATAGCCGAGTGTAAAAAAAAATTTCGTGGTGGGGAGATGGGTAAATGAGAGAGGGTGAGGAGATTGAGCACTACCTAGGTGGGTCCCGGAAATAGCCGAGTGTATTTTTGTTTGTTTGGTGAGGTGAGGGAGATTGGTAAAATCATAGAGGGAGAGAGGGGCATTTTGCAAGGGTTGGCCCTGAACACTGAGAAAAAAAACTGTGTGTTGGAAGGCTAGGGGTTGGCCCTGAAAAGGACCGTTGAGGGGCAGGGATTGTTTTTTTTGGAGTTGGAGATTGGTAATTGTAGAATATAGAGGAGAGGAGATTCACCATGTAGGACCTGATTTGAATTCAATGTGCCAAGTTAGAAGTTCCCCTTTCGGTAGATTGGGGTGGCCCTGAAAAGGACGTTGAGGTCAATTTGTTTACTCTGTTTTATTCAGGAGGAGTTTGCCTGTTTACTCCAAACAGGCGGAAAAGTACTGATCAGTGTGTAATGTGTATCGGCTAGGCTGTTGTTGTTCTTCAGCGTCTGGTGCCACTGGAAGATCGTATACAAAGCGCGCTGGTGGGATTCTTTGTAGGTGGGCGATGTCCATAAATTCCGGTTCTTGTTGTTGTTGTTGTTGTTTTTGTTGTTGGTGGGCATCCAACACATCGCCCAACGTCTCCAGCCAGTCATCCCCCGTTAAAGTGGTCGGTGCCTGGGATACAAGTTGGTGCAGTTCACCCCACGACAGCCGTGTCAACTTCACGTTGTCTCGAGCCCATCGTCTCATCTCGGCTAGCCAAAAGGTTTTTATTGCTACCGCTAGTTCCCTCCTTTCTCCTCTTGCTCTTACCAACTTGGCCGAAGCTCTTGTGGTAGACATCTTGGCCACCCTGTTCATGATTTTCTTCAATATGTTAATACGTCTTGACAGTCTGGCAAATGTGATTTGAATGACGCTTCCCCACGCTGCTGCTCGTTTTATACTGAAACTAGAGTAGATTTTCATTGGCTGTTTCAAAGGAGGTGATGCTCCTTCATTGGTTCTTTTATTGATAGCTCATTGGCTCGATAGCTCATTGGCTCTTTTTCTTCACTGCTGATTGGCCAATATAGCGCGTAGCATACCTTCCTGGGTTAATTTTCAATCCGCTGTTTTTGCACAAAATTGGCTATGGCCAATTCTCCAGGTTAAATCATTGTGTATCTCTATAACATTAGGGGGTGATCTACGCGTCGCTGATTGGTCGAATTTAGGCGCCAGTAATGCCTGCTGGGTCCCCGCAGAATCCTCACTTTTTGCGCAAAATTGGCTATAGCAAATTCCCATGTTAAATCCATTCATATCTCTATAACATTAGGGTTGGCCCTGAAACATTTTTTCGTTGTGGGTCTCAGCCAGCGTGCGGACGTCGGCGAAGAATCGCGTCGTCCGCGCGCACAACCCTTCCTGTGTTAATTTTCAATCCTCACATTTTGCACAAAATTGGCTATGGCCAATTCCCAGGTTAAATCCATTCCTATCTCTATAACAATACAGCCCGAATGATCACGGACTTTCACGAAGGTAGGGGGAAAAATAAAAAAACTATAACGTATACGGGTACGGATAGAGAGAGGCACGAAAAAAAAAAAAAAAAAAAAAAAAATTATAACGTGTACGGCTACGGACTAGGGGTTTTAATAGACACTACCGAGTGATCACGGACTTTCACGAAGGGGAGATGGAAAAATAAAAAAACCCACAACGTGCACCTCTTCGATATATACAGGCCTGCCTCGTCGGTGTTTTGTCATTCACCACCATGGCAGCGCACGGAGCACTTGTGGAGCTTGCCTTGTTCCAACTCACCCCCCACGTCATCCTGATCGTCTATGACCATCAACTGCAGCCCATCGAAGAACATCCCCGAGAGGTGAAGCTATGTTTAACCCTAGCAGGATGGACTCTATTGACACGGTTGTTACAGGGAAAAGAGCCCGAAGTCGATTTCATGCACGTGGGAGTAGGTGTCTACCTACGAAGTGGTAGAGATGATTCTTCTTTTCCCCGGTTAGAAGAGCGTGGTGGTCCCTCTATCATACTCCGTCCGGCATTATGGCAGGCGCTGAAAGCCACGACCACGACTTACTGCACCCCGAAGCGAACTCTGTAGCCACCCGCACTCTTATACCTGGCTGCACCCTATTGTTGTATCCCAAACGAGTGGAGCTCATCGATGACGACAGTAGGTGTTGGTGTACGTCTGAACCAGCGCGTGTCTCTTTGTCAGCGGAAGGCTGGACTACCTTGAAACGGGTGTTGTTGGGTGACCTGGACGGTGATAGCATTCACCTGTGTGACGACGTCTACATTTTCCGCGGTCCCTATTTTGCTCGACTCCTCTGTCTGAAGCGAGGTGGATTTACTCTGGACCCTGATCTATGGACAGCCTTGGAAAAAGTAATCCCCATTGTCGATGAAGTACTATATCTATAGGGTGCACACAGGCTACAGTGTCAGTGTCTACTCATGAAGCGAACACACCACAGCGCAAGGAAGAGGGGGACAGGCATCCAGATGAAGGGCACCCGAAAGGGAATGAGAAAAGCGGGGCGGCAGATTCCCACGTGGCGTACCACTGTGAACAAGGTGTTAACAGATTTGTATTACAACCCTACCAGTCCAGCCGCTTATAGCGCTGTGGGAGCGCTCGCTCGAGCTGCACATTCCCAAGGCATCAGTCGAACTGAAGTTCGAGAATGGTTAAAAACCCAAGACACTTATAGCTTACATCGAGCAGCCCGACGACATTTTCGCCGTAACCGAGTCATCGTAGAAGGCGTAGACGTACAATGGCAGGCTGATTTGGTGGATATGAGTCGATTCGCACCCCACAATGATGGACATCGGTACATGTTGACCTGTATCGATATTTTATCCGAGTACGCATGGGTACTGCCGATCCGGACCAAAACAGGAGAGAATCTGGTACGGGCGTTCCAGCAGATTTTCAAGACGGGGCGCAAACCCCTCTATTTGTAAACGGATGAAGGCACAGAATTTCTCAACCGTCACTTTCAAGCCTTTCTTAAGAAACAGAAGGTGTTTTTCTTCCATACGTACAACGAGACCAAAGCCTCTGTAGTGGAACGATTCAATCGCACCTTCAAAGGACGAATGTACAAGTATTTTACCGCCAAAAACACCCGACGGTACATCGATGTGCTACCTCAACTGGTCCAAGGGTACAATCGAGCCTATCATCGCAGTATCCAGCGAGCTCCCCTCGATGTGACAGAACGCAACGAACATCAAGTGCGCCGTACGCTGTACTCGATAGACCCCCAGTCCACTCACGTCACCCCGTTACAAACGCGGAGATGTGGTACGGATCAGTAAAGTCAAAGGGCAATTTGAGAAAAGTTACTTGCCCAACTGGAGTGACGAGCACTTTGTCATCGTTCGCCATAAGCCTCGACAGCCACACGTCTATCAACTGGAAGATCTACAAGGAGAAACACTGCAAGGCACGTTTTACGAGGCGGAATTACAACCCGTAGTGAAAACACGGAAAGACTACTACACGGTGGAAAAGATTTTGAAAACGGAACGTCGACGTGGCATCCCCTATCATTTCGTCAAATGGCAAGGTTGGCCCAGTTCGTTTAATTCCTGGGTGTCAGGCCGTGACATGAAACGACTATAAATTCGACCTCACATCGCTTACATCCTTCAGTGTAGGGTTGTACCATGGATAGTGCACATCTACCCTTACTGCTACGGACTCGAAAAGGACAAGTCGGTACCGTGGTGTGTCTAGTAGTGCTTCTGGGTACCTTATTTGGAGGAGTCTTCTACGATTTGGCGTACTTGATATCCTGTTTCTCTACCATTCGTCCAAGTGCTGCTCCACCGGGGTCTCAACGTCAAGTGCAATCACCCAACACCACCACCACCACCACCACTACTCTCTCTCCTACGACGATGCGATCACCCTACACCCAGCCCACGACGCGGTCTAGTCCTCTTTTCATCCGCCAGCCTCCCGTATCTACCCTCAGACTACGGCCCCTATCACCACACACACTCAGCCCCACGACGCGGTCTAGTCCTACTACTCCACCTCTTTTCACTCGCCAGCCTCCCGTGTCTACCCTCAGAAGCGACGAACCCTCCACCAGATCACGACAACCAACACCCAACAACACCACCACGACGCTAACACCTAGAGGGAGATCCGGTGAATCACGTATACCACGGCAACGGTACCCGCACGACTACGATCCCCGGTGGGATCCACGACAACGGTGGTGGGCCTCTGAACCTCAAATCACCAAATAAAAAAAACGCTATGGATCCTCGGTGGCAGCATCCTTTCACGTGTCTCATCGCTGGACCGACGGGGTCGGGAAAAACACACTTCGTTCAACGCCTGATCCAACACGGGTCAGCCCTCATTTCACCTCCCGTGGCTCGCATCCTGTGGTGTTATGGAGTTTGGCAACCTTCGTACGAGGAACTGGCACGCCTCCCTGGACTCACCTTGGTGGAAGGAGTACGCCCCGAGGACAGGCCAGAAGACACGTTGGTCGTGGTAGACGATCTGATGACCGAAACGGACAGACGACTCACGCGTCTCTTTACCAAAGGAAGCCATCATCGTCGGTTGAGCATCATCTACATCGTGCAGAATCTCTTCAGTAAGAACAAAGAGCACAGGAACATTAGTTTGAATGCTCAGTATGTGGTCTTATTCAAAAATCCCAGAGACGCATCACAAATTATGCACCTGGCAAAACAGATGTACCCTAAAAACACGGCCTTTGTGCGGGAAGCCTTTGAAGATGCCACCCAAGGGGCTCACGGGTATTTACTCATCGACTTGAAACAAGAGACACCCTCGGCACTTCGATTGCGCACCCACATTTTTCCCGGTGAGTTGCAGACGGTGTACACACCCAAATAAAAGAAGAAGACACAACCCTCTAGCATTCACTTCCTCATCATGTCTGCACGGATACGCAAGCACGCTGCGGCCCTCCGCGTATTACGCAGCGCGCCACCGGAGGTGGGCCGGGTCCTGGTGCGCGGCGCGGACCCAGACTTGGTACGGTGTTTGTGTGAAGTGGCTCATAATGTGTTAAAAGGGAATGTTCCTCTCAGTCCTCTGCAGAAAGGGAAATTGCAACGGCACAAGACGGGTCTCCGAACGCTGGTGAAGAAGACGGGCAGTGTCAAGAAAAAGAAACAGGTGTTACAGCGAGGTGGATTTCTCGGCGCACTCCTCGCACCCTTAGCCGCCACCGTACTGGGACCGTTAGTAGGGTCCATCTTGGGACGCTAACGTCATGGAACATACGAAAAAAATTATGCTGGTCGAACCTCGACTGCTACAGAGTTTGCAATCACCCTATCTCGTACCTGCCACGGTGCAACAACTCCACTCTCTGGACGAAGAGATGAATAGTATACTCCAACGTCGACTACCCGATCACGAGAAAATTCAACTCTACCATCACACGCTGAACCGGTACAAGACGTTTATGGATCAATATAGGGGTAGTACACCCCTACTACCCGCAGCGCCCACACTCACACCACCCACACCATCATCATCATCACCTCAGCTGGAACAGGAAGTGTTGGCCAGTGTCCCTAAAGCATTCAAGACCAAGGCTCGTTTATTGTTGGACCGGGTGAAACAGAATCCCGATATGAGTTGGAGGGACCAGGGGGAACTGCTGATTCGAAACCAAGTGGTGCCGGGGTCTCATAAAACCGATTTGATCAACGATACGGTACGCTCTCGCAAACACTCTAATCTACCGGGCTGGAAAACCTTTGCTCAGGGGTTAAAAGACACACACACCCCTCAAGAATTGGTAGAGAATCCTAACCGTTGGGCCTTTATGCAGCAATCGACGAGTAGACGACACCAACCACCACCACCACCACCACCACCACCACCCTCTTTTTGGGCACCGATGTAACCTCCCAAAACACCACAACGACGGGCACCTACTTCGTCTTTTACCACGTCATTCCCCCTGCAACCTGCCAGATCTAAGTCACCGCGACGATCACGACGCCGAGGTAAGCCGCCCAAGGCCTGGGAGCCCTACTAGGAACCCTACTATGGGAACTCTATTAAAGCCCGGTGCAGAAGCCAGAAAGTTCAGTCGTCATGTTTTACCTCACGTTGCCCAGTAACAGTTCACTCGATGTGTTTCCTGACAACACCTTGGCCAAGTACGTGACTCAATTACCACAACCGTTGCATTTACCTGGACGGTGGGAATGTGGACTGGTGGATATTCAATAACCTTACTCGTGGTACAACGTACGAGACGAAGAAGTATGGAACGAAGTGACCTACGAAGGCAACGTAAACCGACTGACTCTACCCGAAGGCCAATACGATACGCCCAAGACGTTCATAGAGGGTCTGCTCACCTTGTTGAATTACAAGTCTCTACGGAAGGTGACGAATAGTTCAAGACCCCTGAAATCCTATCCCTTCAAGAATCACGTGATCTTCGATGTCAACGCACACCACGACAAGTCCTGTATCCTGCTCAGCCCTAACGTGGGTGTGAAACTCAGTCCTAGACTACAGCAAATGTTGGGTCTGCCTTACAGCGTCTACACGGGTCCCACCACCGATAACGGTGACGTTGTGATGGATATGACAGTAGGTATGTACGGACTCTACGTCTACTCGGACGCAGTGGACAGCCATATTGTGGGCGATGTGAACACACCTCTGTTACGGGTGGCACCGATTAGAAAGAAGTATGGCGATCAAGTCAACCAGAGTTTCAACCATATACTCTACCTGTCCGTACGACATACCGATATCAACACGATCACGGTGGATATAAGAGATGACACGGGACACCCGGTCGCATTCGAACGAGGGAAAGTGGTGCTGACACTTCATTTCCGACAAGCCCGTTCTCCTCACTTCGTATAATGTACGTGCCTTACCAGTGCCATACGCCGAGCTATGCCGACTACTACAAGAAACAAACGGGAGGGAGCTTGCCCATCTTTAGCGGTGCACGCATGCAACGACGTCACGGATTGGGGAACATACTGGGCAGCATTGTGAAAACGATCTTGCCCTTGGTGACACGGGGTGTCAAAGCGGTGGGTAAACAAGCGGTGCGCAGTGGATTGCACGTGGCCGGCGATGTCTTGGGAGGCACAGCACCCCGACAAGCCTTCAAACGACGGGCTAAAGAAGCAGGCAGCGTCTTGATCGCCAAAGCCCTTAAAAGACAACCACGGGCACAGCGAAGAGTCATTCGACGACAGACACACCGACGACGCACACCCCGGAAGAAAAAGAAGAGTAAGAGAGACATCTTCGCATAATGGCATTCATTCACTCCGAGTCGTGTCCGTCTACCAACAGTGAATTGGATTTGTGGACTATTCCACCCACCCAGACCAGTGTGGCCGAAGGACGTTGGGTAGAACATCGACCCCTGGCTAGCCTGACGGGGACGGGACCCCTGGAATTTACCATTGAAAACAAAGATACGGCCTACCTGGATTTAGCCCACACCTACTTGTACGTGAAAGCCAAAATAATGGACAACGACGGGACGCCCATAGCGGACGATGCGATAGTAGGCCCGGTGAATCTTTGGCTGCACTCCTTGTTCCAACAGGTGGATATAGGTCTGAACGATAAACTCTGTGTGATAACACTTTTCAAAGTCCCTTTTCAGGGCCACCCAATCTTTTCGAAAGAGGAAACCTCTAACTCAAAGCACAAAAAACATCAGCTCCCATCACCACGCTGTTGTCGTACGGTGCAGATGCCAAAAAAACACACTTGCAAGCCTCGCTGTACTACAAGGATACACCCCGAGCCATGAATAGCGTCATCAGTAGTAGTGTAAGTGGAGTTGGAGGTCCCAGCGCCTCACTGCACATGCGCAGATTGATGATATTTCATTGGTCCTATTGGGGCGGTGTGCGCAGGAGTGTTGTGCGCAGGTATGACGTCACTTCCGGTTGGGGTAAATGAGGCGTGACCTTTGGACATGTCCAGACTTGTTTGTGATGTACTGGGGTTTTTCCCTGGCATGCCGCCATGTTGTAGCCGCCATGTTGTAGCCGCCATGTTGGAAAATTGTTGTAGAAAAACGTATAAAAGGAGGAGATTTTTAGTGGTTTGGTGTATTCATTGCACTACCCTACGGAGCTCTCTGACCTACCTGCCTGCCTGACCAGCCCGCCTGCCTGGCTGCCTACCTGCCTGCCTGTATGAGACGTGGAGAAGGTTTTCATTTTACCAGTGCAACTTCACCAGCCTATTACACCGTAGCAGCTACTGACCAGCCTGAGCCCACAGTCATGGAGTCATCCCAGCGAGTTAAGCTTCAACAGTACTGTGTTCGCCTCATTGATGAGATGCAGCATGTGGCCGAACTATGTGATCTGCTTATGGAGGAAAACATACTCCTGAAACACGGTGTCGAAGATATTATGGCGGAGAACATCACTTCACGAGAAAACAGAGCCCTCATCGACGGTCTACTGCGCCGTGGCCCCTATGCATTTCTAGCCTTCGTGGAGGCGCTGAAGAAGACGGAAAATGAAGAACTAGCAGATCTACTTCAAGCCCAGCATTCAGAAGATGATGATATCTTAGTCATGGACATCACCAACCAGCGTACAGCTACCAAACTTCAAGAAGTAGCAGATGTACTTGAAGCCCAGGAGCATACAGCTAGCAAACGTACGCACCCAGAGTCTGGTGTACCTGCCAAACGCGGTGCACGACCCAAACGACCCCGACTAACACCTTTAGAAATACCTGAGCAAGTGCTTCAGCCAGTGCCCCAGCAAGTGCCTGAGCCAGCGAAAGAAGAAGAGGTGCAACTTCCTATGTCTGTGCAGGAGATCAATGACATTATCCAGCAGGCCTACCAGGCAACCCACACGAACACTTGGGAGCTCTCACCCTATTTAACGGTGAGTGTCAAAGACGAGGAAGTGCATTTTAACGCTCCGGCCTGTGACGACAAACCAGCTAAGCATATCGCCTTGACGTTGGACACCTGGCTAAAACTACAGCCCATTGATTACGCCATCGATGCGGTCATTGACCACCACGGGAGTGATGAAGCGAAATTTTATGTGGGTGACGACATCTTTGTCAGCTGTTCTAGATTCAACGACATGCTCCTGGTGCATATACGGAAATGGAAAATGAGGTCAGATACGCAAGAGCGTGTTCCTTGTTCTCAGGGCGTCACCTTGAAAATAACGGCGTGGCGGAAGCTGCAGAGTCTCACAGCTATAATTTATGAAGCCCTGTCTGACCAGGCGTCTCAGTATATTTATAAGAAGTACATCGACACATTCCTGGATCATCTCATACCTCGCATTCGACACTGGCGTATCCAGCAATGTGCAGGCTGTGTGAACAAGGACGGGGTCTTCAACACGCATACGTGTGTGGACAATAGTATACCCTCCGATGCGCTCATCACTCAGGCACTACAGGACTTCACCAAGTTGCAAATTGCCCAGGCATTGGAAGCTGCCTGTCCACCCATAATTCCACGTGGACAGATTGCTACCTTCATGTACGTGCACCAGGGGCGGAAAGACGATGATGAGCTCAAACAAGTCTTGTTGCATAAATATTGAACATTTCAAGTCTTGTTGCATTGAAAACATTCAGACATTACCGTATTCCTACATTCTATGTTCATTCTACGTTCATTGAAGCGCCTTGATAGCGTATAATTGTATTTAAAAAATTCAATACCCAGAGTCTACTGTGGTGAAGACGTTCATTCTACTGTGTTAGTCTTGTTGCATAAATATTGAACATTTCAAGTCTTGTTGCATTGAAACATTCAGACATTATCGTATTCCTACATTCTATGTTCATTCTATGTTCATTCTATGTTCATTCTATGTTCATTGAAGCGCCTTGATAGCGTATAATTGTATTAAAATTCAATACCCAGAGTCTACTGTGGCGAAGACGTTCATTCTATTATGTTAATAAAAATAGTAGAAAATTCAAAATAGGTGTTAGTGTTCATTGAGTGTGGTGATGGGAGCTGATGTTTTTTGTGCTTTGAGTTAGAGGTTTCCTCTTTCGAAAAGATTGGGTGGCCCATCATGTAGTTGTGAATGAATGGCTAGATACTGCGCGTTATTTATAGTCTAGGCGGCCATGTTGTAGCCGCCATGTTGTAGCCGCCATGTTGGAAAATGGCGCGCGGACGTCAGCGAAATCTCTCCATCAAAACATTGCGCTGGCTGAGGCTCGCAGAAATTTTGTGTTTCTTTTGCAACTTTAAACCGGTGTGATTTTGCAATAAATGCGAGTGGACGTGTAAAATTTATTTCAACTTGAACTGGGGGAACTGATCGTGTAGCGTTGAAAAATTCAGAAGGCTAGCGGCAGGGTAACTCACTATTTTTAATGATTTTATCGATTTTTAGACCCGTAACGTTATGGATAGGGTGGTATGGAAAACCCGGTACACTTGAAATAAATCGGTTTACCTCCGTAAAAATACGTGAGGTATGTTCCTGACAGCCTTATAATGTCACCCTGAAAATTGCAGCAGGTTTATCGAAAGAAAAGTAGGAATTTTTATCGTATCACGCGGGCTACGGTAACACAGCCATTGACACGCATAGCTGTACTCACATTTGCCTTCACACTGTGTAGTGCTGTGTTACCGTAGCCCGCGTGATACGATAAAAATTCCTACTTTTCTTTCGATAAACCTGCTGCAATTTTCAGGGTGACATTATAAGGCTGTCAGGAACATACCTCACGTATTTTTACGGAGGTTAACCGATTTATTTCAAGTTTACCGGGTTTTCCACACCACCCTACCAATAACGTTACGGGTCTAAAAATCGATAAAATCATTAAAAATAGTGGGTTAGCCTGCCGCTACCCTTCTGAATTTTTCAACGCTACACGATAAGTTCCCCCAGTTCAAGTTAGTAAGCACTCACATTACAAAAATGACACCCAGTTTAAAGTGCAAAAACAAAATTTCTGCGAGCGCAATGTTTTGACTGATCACACCATGCGCGTGCTCTACGGTTAGACTATAAAAAGCGCACAGTGTCTAGCCATTCATTCACAACTACATCATGGCTATGCCTGAAATCATGGATATTGATGGAGCCATTGACAACCTATTACAAGAGCTATTGATAGATAATGAACTACAACACCAACCGGTAGAGGAGAATTTCATCGGTATGGTACACGATGAAGATTGGCTGGATAATATATTACAAGACCTATTCATAGATGAACAACAACAACAACACCAACCGGTACAGGGCGGCGATATTGAACACGTCGAAGGAGCACAAGTGGCAGCGGATGTCACCGCACTCGAATACCAACGGTTTGACCGAGTGCTAGAAGATATCTTCCAACAACATGAAGAACAAAGCCTCCAAGCTCAACGCCTACCCGATGAATTTATGAGACGTGGAGAAGCTTTTCATTTTACCAGTGCAACTTCACCAGCCTATTACACCGTAGCAGCTACTGACCAGCCTGAGCCCACAGAAAAAGGGGAGGGGAAAAAAGAACAAGAACAGATGGCTATTTTACAGCCGCCATTACTAGGAGAAGACCAAGAAAAAACAGAAAAAAACGGAAAAGAGATGTTTAAAAGAGACAATAGAGGCAAGAAACAACTAGAACAAATTCAAGAAATGGAGGACTACTCTACCGCAATAAGAAGAAGACTGGCACCAGACGCAATATGGAAACCACCACAGTATTTACGCTGTGTGGAATGCTCTAGAGGCTTTGCTTTCCATGCGGCCATCAAGCCCTGTGTCTATCCTGTATTCACAGACATGCCCACCGAACAACAGAGCAGCCTATGTCCACTGACACCCCCCTAGAGTGTAAACTCATCGTCCTCGACTGTCCGGTGTGTGCCCAGAGGCGGATAAACCTGACCCGAACGATGTAACCCCTTACATTTTCCAAAGGTCCTTTTCAGGGCCACCCAATCTTTCGAAAGAGGATGAAGCTTCTAATTCAAAAGCACAAAATAACACCAACTCCTGCACATGCACACACCCATTGGTAACAATAGGTAAATAACACTTAGTCAATGAAAAACTTCCTACTAACAGCGCCCAGGTATTAGTATGAATGTACGGTAACCGAATAATACCGGAAATAGCCGAGTGTAAAAAAAAAATTCGTGGCGGGGAAATGGGTAAATGAGAGAGGGTGAGGAGATTGAGCACTACCCAGGTGGGTCCCGGAAATAGCCGAGTGTAAATTTTTTTGTTTGGTGCGGTGAGGGAGATTGGTAAAATCATAGAGGGAGAGAGGGGGCATTTTGCAAGGGTTGGCCCTGATAAAAAAGGAGGACGGTTTAGGGGTTGGCCCTGAAAATTTTTGCATGGGTTGGCCCTGAACACTGAGAAAAAAAACTGTGTGTTGGAAGGCGAAGGGGTTGGCCCTGAAAAGGACCGTTGAGGGGCAGGGATTGTTTTTGGGGGTTGGAGATTGATAATCATAGAATGTAGAGGTGAGAAGATTCACCCGTGTAGGACCTGATTTGAATTCAATGTGCCAAGTTAGAAGTTCCCCTTTCGGTAGATTGGGGTGGCCCTGAAAAGGGCCGTTGAGATCAATTTGTTTACCCTGTTTTATTCAGGGGGAATTTGCCTGTCTACTCCAAACTGCTGACGGAAAAGTCGCGGCCAGGTTCCAAACGGTAACGGTGTTGTTGTTGGTCATCGACATCATCTATGGGGAGATCGTCTACAAAGCGCGCTGGCGGTATTCTTTGTAGTTCACCGATGTCGATGAATTCCGGTTGGACTTGTGGACGAGGTTGTCGTTGTTGATGTACCTCGTCCAGGGCCGCTCTCAGATGGATCAACCACTCCTCATCCTATAACGTTCTAGCCAGAACGATGAGGGCGTGGAGAACTGTCCCTGCTTCCCGGGTAAAGTTGTTGTTGACTTGGCGGCACCATTGCTGAATTTCACCTAGCCAGAAGGCTTTGACGGCTTTCGCCACCTCCGCTCTCTGCCTCCTCTCCTCTACCATCCACCCCGAAGCCTTGGTCGTCGACATCTTGGCCACCCTGTACATATTTTCCTGCTGCAGTCTATAGAGTCGCGACGTCCGCGCGCACAACCCTTCCTGGGTTAATTTTCAATCCTCACATTTTGCACAAAAATTGGCTATGGCCAATTCCCATTCGTATCTCTATAACATTAGGGTTGGCCCTGAAACATTTTTTCGTTGTGGGTCTCAGCCAGCGCGCGGACGTCGGCGAAGAATCGAGATGTCCGCGCGCACAACCCTTCCTGGGTTAATTTTAAATCCTCACATTTTACACAAAATTGGCTATGGCCAATTCTCCAGGTTAAATCATTGTGTATCTCTATAACATTAGGGGTTGAACTACGCGTCGCTGATTGGTCCAATTTTAGGCGCCACTGATGCCTGCTGGGTCCCCGCAGAATCCTCACTTTTTGCGCAAAATTGGCTATGGCAAATTCCCAGGTTAAATCCATTCATATCTCTATAACATTAGGGTTGGCCCTGAAACATTTTTTCGTTGTGGGTCTCAGCCAGCGCGCGGACGTCGGCGAAAATTCGCGACGTCCGCGCGCTCTAGCCGAATGCATGTACAGCTATGTATTGGCGCGAGTGATTCATCCTGGTTCACGTCAGAATCCTCTGATTTTGCACAAAATTGGCTATGGCCAATTCCCAGATTAAATCCATTCCTATCTCTATAACATTACAGCCCGAATGATCACGGACTTTCACGAAGGTAGGGGGAAAAATAAAAAAAAACTATAACGTATACGGGTACGGATAGAGAGAGGCACGAAAAAAAACTATAACGTGTACGGCTACGGACTAGGGGTTTTAATAGACACTACCGAGTGATCACGGACTTTCACGAAGGGGGAGATGGAAAAATAAAAAATAAACCCACAACGTGCACCCCTTCGATATATACAGGCCTGCCTCGTCGGTGTTTTGTCATTCACCACCAGGGCAGCGCACGGAGCACTTTGGGAGCTTCCCTTGTTCCAACTCACCCCCCACGTCATCCTGATCGTCTATGACCATCAACTGCAGCTCATCGAAGAACATCCCCGAGAGGTGAAGCTATGTTTAACCCTAGCAGGATGGACTCTATTGACACGGTTGTTACAGGGAAAAGAGCCTGAAGTCGATTTCATGCACGTGGGAGTAGGTGTCTACCTACGAAGTGGTAGAGATGATTCTTTTTTTCCCCGGTTAGACGAGCGTGGTGGTCCCTCTATCATACTCCGTCCGGAATTATGGCAGGCGCTGAAAGCTATTATCACCGACGTCCACGACTTACTGCACCCCGAGGCGAACTCTGTAGCCACCCGCACTCTTACACCTGGCTGCACCCTATTGTTGTATCCCAAACGAGTGGAGCTCATCGATGACGACAGTAGGTGTTGGTGTACGTCTGAACCAGCGCGTGTCTCTTTGTCACCGGAAGGCTTGACAACCTTGAAACGGGTGTTGTTGGGTGACCTGGACGGTGATAGCATTCACCTGTGTGGCGACATCTACATTTTCCGCGGTCCCTATTTTGCTCGACTCCTCTGTCTGAAGCGAGGTGGTTTTACTCTGGACCCTGATCTATGGACAGCCTTGGAAAAAGTAATCCCCATTGTCGATGAAGTACTATATCTATAGGGTGCACACAGGCTACAGTGCCCTTATAAAAAAATACCATGGTTTATAACGGAATAAACCATGGTAACCATGGTAATACCATGGTTTTCATGGTAATACCATGGTAATACCATGGAATACCATGGTAATACCACGGTACAGATGTACCATGGTTCAATGTACCATGGTTTTCATGGTAATACCATGGTACAGTTTGCACCATGGTTCAATGTACCATGGTTTTCATGGTAATACCATGGTACAGATGTACCATGGTTCAATCTACCATGGTTTTCATGGTAATACCATGGTACATATGTACCATGGTTCAGTGTACCATGGTTTACTCTGTTCAACTATGGTAGCACCATGGTAATACCATGGTACAGATGTACCATGGTTCAATGTACCATGGTTAAACTTAACCTTGATCCACTATGGTAATACCATACTAATTACCTTGGCGCACAATACATTGGCTTATCATACCATGGTTAACCATTTTGAACAATATTAATACCACGGTACATAAAAAAACCATGGTACTGTATAACATATTTAACCAAAATATTATTTCCCTGATTTTTTTGGCGTACTGTTGTTAGTGAAAAAAACAAACAAAACATGGGAAGGCTTTCAATTTACGAGAAATAAATGAATGAATGCAAAGTTATGCCTGTGAATAAAGTTGAATGGCTGACAGAAAGGCTTAGAATTAAACCGGTATAGTTAAACAAATGATGTTTACAAAATATACTGATTGTAATTTTTACCTCTGGCGAATAACATCACGTGGTACGAGGCGGAAAAGAAGTGTATATATTGGGTACTCTGAATGCTTGTCCTGGAACAAAAGATATTCTTATTTTCTTGGCTGGAATCAGTGAGGCTTATAACATGTTTAATTGTCATCTCTGCATTAAGGATTATAAACAATTAAGGGAAGAGTCTCCCCGTAGTTGCCGGAAATAGGAATTGACATCTTCAACTCAGAGCTACGGCGCAGGCCTTGCTTCGATGAAAAGGCACCCCACGAATAGGGAAATGTGACGCAAGCTGAAACGTTTTCTAAACTTTAATACAGGAGAAATTTTATCCAAACTATTTGTCAGTTCATTAGTTGCCGAATAAATCCTACGTCGGATTTCGACTTCTCAGACAACAACAACAACAAGTACAGTCAGGCTGACAAAAAAAAGTGACATCGTGGCCGGGAATTTTTTTATGTCTTATTTTTTCGAACAGGCTGTTTATCCACTGAATATGTCCTCTAATATTCCAACATTCCAACATTCAACTCTAATAAAGATTCGAATGAAATTCCCTCTTTTAATAGTCTTGCAATATGAGGCTATTGTTGCTATACTTCGTTGATTTCCGTTGTTTTTCCGAATGGTCGATCGATTCCGAATGGGAGTCAAGTGTGAGATCGAAAACGAGGCTACGACAAACATGGCGGTGAAAAAGTAAATTTCTGTTTGGTCTGTTTTGTCGCGAGTTCTTCGACATGTAATGGGACTAGCTACCCGACCATGCAGTCCTCTGTCAAACGACAGAATGGATTACTGTTCGTGATAAAGTTGAGTGAGATTCTAGCGTTACTTTAGGGTTCCTAAATCAACAGTAACGGAAGTGCCCCACGCCGTCACTGAGACCAGTCCTTCACACAGATTAATGCGGCAGTTAGATCAACATCAAGGCATCACTGTGACTGGAGCGCTCTATGGCACAGCGAGGATCACGGCAGCGAGCGATTATCCTGGCTACCCAAGCCATTGTTTAGCAGGGTACATTCGTCCCATTTGCACTCTCCCAATAGCCTATCGTTCTATCAATAGAGACTGATTTACTACAAACAGGATGCAGCGAGGCGTAAATTGGACCCTCCATGACGTTGGCATTGTAAAATTGTTGATGGGCTCAACAACGATTCCAGTTGTTCCAGCCAAAATTTTGAGATTCGGTGGTAAGTACTCTAATTAGGCATAGGGGGTGATTTTTAATAAGAACATTTACATGTCAACAAATTAAAGCACAATTAAGGTCTCCATAAATCAAGTACGATATGATATAAAACAGCATGTAGCTTGTCTTCATTGAATTTACGGAAGAGTCAAAAGTGTCCGGAATTGTGACTAGATTCTGAGAGGTGGCGACCATATTTGAAGGTGAAATGGTGTAATACTTTCGCTGCAATTTCGGCTCTGAGCTGAAAACTTCTGATAATATTGAATTTATGAAGCAGATTGTGATTGTGATTGGAAAGAGAACAGAGAAACGATATCCAGAAGACGATCCTCCAGTCCCGAAGATGAGGTAATTCTATAGCAAGTGAAAAATCAGCTTAAATAAACTTAAGGTACATGTAGTAAACAGTATGCCAGTAAACGAAGTCTACAATTAAATTTGGCGGAGGGTCGCTGTTTGCGAAACCGGAAAAAAATTGCGAAACTGGTCAAAGCACCAACGTGCGGAAAATGCCTCTGCACATATTTGTTTTATCCCCAAATTTAGTAATTTCCCCAAAACTAGGATAAATAACTTTCCCTCGATGGGTGCTTATTCAACATTACACACCTCAGACGACTTTCAGTTCTGGAACTGGATATTGTCTGTAAGTCCCATTTTCTATTCTATTGTATTGTATTGATATGGCTATAACCGATTGTTTTCAGCATACATGTAAGCTTGAGTACAATTTATATGAACTGTATTTTTTTTATTCCATTAAGTTTTCTGTCGCAATGAATGAGCATTTGAGAAAAAAATATTGTGACAGTTATTTCCCAGAATTAAAAACAAAACACAGAATGCAGACATGGGTTACATATGCTGGATTATTAACTCCTCACTCTTATCTTCAATAATTCGTTTTGTATTTTCAGAATGAACGTCCAAGAAAGACTAACAGAAAAGCAAAGTAACAAGCGCAGCGAGAAGAAGGCTGGAACCTCCCTTGCTGTCAATTCTCGAAGAAAGAAATTGGGGGAAACAGGTATGTACATAAGGTCGCAGTGTCCAATAAACACTTCTATATGTGGCAATTATATTTTCATTAGTGAAGCCTTAATGTGCTATATCCCATAATCCAGAAAATGCGGATATGTGTTAAGTTTGCCATATCTTTTAGATCAAATATATTTATTGTTTACAGATCAATCATGCAATATAATAATTATATGATCCAAATGAGGTAAATATGTTTTATGTACTAGAGAAAACCAATATTCGCCAAGGTCAAGGGTTCCCACACAAGGGGAAGTAACTCAATTGTACATTTGAGTAGATCACCTCCCCTGCTGTATCATGGTCATGATAGTGTTAGAGTAATGTAAATCTCTAGTTTTCAACTCTTCCAATACAAAAGGAAGTAACTAAACTATTTACTCTCATTAATCATACTCATGTCATGGTTTCATTTAGAATATTTGTTTGGGGGCCTCTGGGGATATTTTCTTTGAAAAGAATTGAAGCTAAATAACTCAAAATGTAGTGAATTTTAAAGAATTTAGAATATTTCAAAAGAAAAAAAGCATTAATCATTTATTTTTTGTTATAGGCCTACATGGATTCCTGACAAGTTTTTGTGTGACTTTATCATTATTGTCAACCAAAACTGAAATACAACATTCACCACTTCCTGCGTCATATATATTAGGTTTCCAAATCGTTATGTTGATTCCTTTTCTTTTCCAGAGGTGATCCAGCAGTACCATCCCATCAAGACGACATCTGATATCCATTATTACATGAGGGAGAAACTAACAACTCGGCAAAGAATTTCATCAGGAAACAGAAAAAGATTCAACAGTAGAAGTGATATCTACCTAGTTAACATATACGAAACCAAATTGACTGTATAGTGATATATGCTGTGTTTGCACGAGGTCTTATTAAACCTTTACAAATCATTTTTTCTTGTTTTCGTGCATCTGCATTTGTTTCTTGAGCAATCAGTCTCTTCAACTCGTCTAATGTGAATGCGGATTTATTCCAGTACAATACCACACTCAATACCATGGTATGAACCACTATGTTTTTGGCCAGTTTATGTACCATGGTACCATGGTAGAGCCATAGTACATGTAACATGGTAAAACCATGGTTCTATGGTAAAACTATGGTACATGTACCATGGTAAAACCATGGTTCTATATGGTTAAACCATGGTACATGTACCGTGGTAAAACCATGGTACATGTACCGTGGTAAAACCATGGTACATGTACCGTGGTAAAACCATGGTACATGTACCGTGGTAAAACCAAGGTACATGTACCGTGGTGAAACCATGGTACTATGGCTAAAGCATGGTACATGTACCATGGTAAAACCATGGTTCTATGGTAAAACTATGGTACATGAACCATGGTAAAACCATGATACCATGGTAAAACCATGGTACATGTACCATGGTAAAACCATGGTAACCATGGTACATGAACCGCGGCCAAAAACCCGTGGTTTGTACCATGGTATTGTACCATGGTAATACCATGGTATTTTTTTATAAGGGTGTCAGTGTCTACTCATGAAGCGAACACACCACAGCGCAAGGAAGAGGGGATCCCAGATGAGGGGCACCCGAAAGGGGATGAGAAAAGGTGGGCGGCAGGAATCCACGTGGCGTACCACTGTGAACAAGGTGTTAACAGATTTGTATTACAACCCTACCAGTCCAGCCGCTTATAGCGCTGTGGGAGCGCTCGCTCGAGCTGCACATTCCCAAGGCATCAGTCGAACTGAAGTTCGAGAATGGTTAAAAACCCAAGACACTTATAGCTTACATCGAGCAGCCCGACGACATTTTCGCCGTAACCGAGTCATCGTAGGAGGCGTAGACGCACAATGGCAGGCTGATTTGGTCGATATGAGTCGATTTGCACCCCACAATGATGGACATCGGTACATGTTGACCTGTATCGATATTTTATCCAAGTACGCATGGGTACTACCTATCCGGACCAAAACAGGAGAGAATCTGGTACGGGCGTTCCAGCAGATGTTCGAGACGGGACGCAAACCCCTCTATTTGCAAACGGATGAAGGCACATAATTTCTCAACCGTCACTTTCAAGCCTTTCTTAAGAAACAGAAGGTGTTTTTCTTCCATACGTACAACGAGACCAAAGTCTCTGTAGTGGAACGATTCAATCGCATCTTCAAAGGACGAATGTACAAGTATTTTACCGCCAAAAACACCCGACGGTACATCGATGTGCTACCTCAACTGGTCCAAGGGTACAATCGAGCCTATCATCGCAGTATCCAGCGAGCTCCCCTCGATGTGACAGAACGCAACGAACATCAAGTGCGCCGTACGCTGTACTCGATAGACCCCAGTCCACTCGCGTCACCCCCTTACAAACGCGGAGATGTGGTACGGATCAGTAAAGTCAAAGGGCAATTTGAGAAAAGTTACTTGCCCAACTGGAGTGACGAGCACTTTGTCATCGTTCGCCATAAGCCTCGACAGCCACACGTCTATCAACTGGAAGATCTACAAGGAGAAACACTGCAAGGCACGTTTTACGAGGCAGAATTACAACCGGTGGTGAAAACACGGAAAGACTACTACACGGTGGAAAAGATTTTGAAAACAGAACGTCGACGTGGCATCCCCTATCATTTCGTCAAATGGCAAGGTTGGCCCAGTTCGTTTAATTCCTGGGTGTCAGGCCGTGACATGAAACGGCTATAATTTCTGCCTGACATCGCTTACATCCTTCAGTGTAGGGTTGTACCATGGATAGTGCACATCTACCCTTACTGCTACGGACTTGAAAATGACAAGTCGGTACCGTGGTGTGTCTAGTAGTGCTTCTGGGTACCTTATTTGGAGGAGTCTTCTACGATTTGGCGTACCTGATATCCTGTTTCTCTACCATTCGTCCGAGTGCTGCTCCACCTCAACGTCAAGTCCAATCACCCAACACCACCACCACTACCACCGCCACCACCACCACCACCACTACTCTAGCTCCTACGACGCTGCGATCACCCTACACCCAGTCCACGACGCGGTCTAGTCCTCTTTTCATCCGCCAGTCTCCCGTATCTACCCTCAGACTACGGACCCTATCACCACACACACCCAGCCCCACGACGCGGTCTAGCCCTCTTTTCATCCCGCCAACCTCCCCCGTATCTACCCTCAGAAGCGACGAACCCTACACCAGATCACGACAACCAACACCCACCAACACCACCACGACGCTAACACCTAGAGGGAGATCCGGTGAATCATGTTTACCACGGCAACGGTACCCGCACGACTACGATCCCCGGTGGGATCCACGACAACGGTGGTGGGCCTCTGAACCTCAAATCACCAAATAAAAAAAACGCTATGGATCCTCGGTGGCAGCATCCTTTCACGTGTCTCATCGCTGAACCGACGGGGTCGGCAAAAACACACTTCGTTCAACGCCTGATCCAACACGGGTCAACCCTCATTTCACCTCCCGTGGCTCGCATCCTGTGGTGTTATGGAGCTTGGCAACCTGCGTACGAGGAACTGGCACGCCTCCCTGGATTCACCTTGGTGGAAGGAGTACCCCCCCGAGGACACGCCAGAAGACACGTTGGTCGTGGTAGACGATCTGATGACCGAAACGGACAGTCGAATCACGCGTCTCTTTACCAAAGGAAGCCATCATCGTCGGTTGAGCATCATCTACATCGTGCAGAATCTCTTCAGTAAGAACAAAAAGCACAGGAACATTAGTTTGAATGCTCAGTATGTGGTCTTATTCAAAAACCCCAGAGACGCATCACAAATTATGCACCTGGCAAAACAGACGTACCCTAAAAACACGGCCTTTGTGCGGGAAACCTTTGAAGATGCCACCCAAGGGGCTCACGGGTATCTACTCATCGACTTGAAACAAGAGACACCCTCGGGACTTCGATTGCGCACCCACATTTTTTCCGGTGAGTTGCAGACGGTGTACACACCCAAATAAAAGAAGAAGACACAACCCTCTAGCATTCACTTTCTCATCATGTCTGCACGGATACGCAAGCACGCGCCGGCCCTCCGCGTATTACGCAGTGCGCCACCGGAGGTGGGCCGGGCCCTGGTGCGCGGCGCGGACCCAGACTTGGTACGGTGTTTGTGTGAAGTGGCTCATAATGTGTTAAAATGGAATGTTCCTCTCAGTCCTCTGCAGAAAGGGAAATTGCAACGGCACAAGACAGGTCTCCGAACGCTGGTGAAGAAGACGGGCAGTGTCAAGAAAATGAAACAGGTGTTACAGCGAAGTGGATTTCTCGGCGCACTCCTCGCACCCTTAGCCGCCACCGTACTGGGACCGTTAGTAGGGTCCATCTTGGGACGCTAACGTCATGGAACATACGAAAAAAATAATGCTGGTGGAACCTCGACTGTTACAGAGTTTGCAATCACCCTATCCCGTACCTGCCACGGTGCAACAACTCCAGTCTCTGGACGAAGAGATGAATAGTATACTCCAACGTCGACTACCCGATCACGAGAAAATTCAACTCTACCAGCACACGCTGAACCGGTACAAGACGTTTATGGATCATTATAAGGGTAGTACACCCCTACTACCCGCAGCGCCCACACTCACACCACCCACACCCACACCACCATCACCATCATCCTCTGCCTCACCTCAGCTCGAAGAGGAAGTGTTGGCCAGTGTCCCTAAAGAATTCAAGACCAAGGCTCGTTTATTGTTGGACCGGGTGAAACAGAATCCTAATATGGGTTGGACGGACCAGGGGCAGCTGCTGATTGGAAACGTAGCGGTGCCGGGGTCTCATATCACCGATCTGATCAACGGTACGGTACGTTCTCGCAAACACTCTAATCCACCGGGTGGGGAAGACTTTGCTCAGGGGTTGAAAGACACACACACCCCTCGAGAATTGGTAGGAAATCGTGAACGCTGGAACTGGATGCAAGCACCCTCTCGACTTCCCCATACCTGGGAACGTGAACGTGAATGGCAACTGCAGACTCCTCCCAAAACACCTTCACGGCGGGACCGTTCTTTTCACCCCTATGCGACCTCTATGCCGGCGACCTCTATACCGGCCCCACCGACGCGACGATCACGACGCCGAGGTCAGCCGCCCAAGGCCTGGGAGCCCTATTAAAGCCCGGTGCAGAAGCCAGAAAGTCCAGTCGTCATATTTTACCTCACGTTGCCCAGTAACAGTTCACTCGATGTGTTTTCTGACAACACCTTGGCCAAGTACGTGACTCAATTACCACAACCGTTGCATTTACCTGGACGGTGGGAATGTGGACTGGTGGATATTCAATACCCTTACTCGTGGTACAACGTACGAGACGAAGAAGTATTGTACGAAGTGACCTACGAAGGCAAAGTAAACCGACTGACTCTACCCGAAGGCCAATACGATACGCCCAAGACGTTCATAGAGGATCTGCTCACCTTGTTGAATTACAAGTCTCTACGGAAGGTGACGAATAGTTCAAGACCCCTGAAATCCTATCCCTTCAAGAATCACGTGATCTTCGATGTCAACGCACACAACGACAAGTCCTGTATCCTGCTCAGCCCTAACGTGGGTGTGAAACTCAGTCCTAGGCTACAGCAAATGTTAGGTCTGCCTTACAGCGTCTACATGGGACCCACCACCGACAACGGTGACGTTGTGATGGATATGAAAGTAGGTATGTACGGACTCTACGTCTACTCGGACGCAGTGGACAGCCATATTGTGGGCGATGTGAACACACCTCTGTTACGGGTGGTACCCATTAGAAAGAAGTATGGCGATCAAGTCAACCAGAGTTTCAACCATATACTCTACCTGCCCGTACGACATACCGATATCAACACGATCACGGTGGATATAAGAGATGACATGGGACACCCGGTCGCATTCGAACGAGGGAAAGTGGTGCTGACACTTCATTTCCGACAAGCACGTTTTCCTCACTTCGTATAACTAGTGCCATACGCCCAGCTATGCCGACTACTACAAGAAACAAACGGGAGGGAGCTTGCCCATCTTTAGCGGTGCCCGCATGCAACGAGGTCACGGATTGGGGAACATACTGGGCAGCATCGTCAAAACTATTCCACCCACCCAGACCAGTGTGGCCGAAGGACGTTGGGTAGAACATCGACCCCTGGCTAGCCTGACGGGGACGGGACCCCTGGAATTTACCATTGAAAACAAAGATACGGCCTACCTGGATTTAGCCCACACCTACTTGTACGTGAAAGCCAAAATAATGGACAACGACGGGACGCCCATAGCGGACGATGCGGTAGTAGGCCCGGTGAATCTTTGGCTGCACTCCTTGTTCCAACAGGTGGATACAGGTCTGAACGATAAACTCATCAGTACGGCCACCAATACGTACCCGTACCGAGCCTACATGGAGACGCTGTTGTACGGTGCAGGTGCCAAAAAAACACACTTGCAAGCCTCGCTGTACTACAAGGATACACCCGGAGCCATGAATAGCGTGATCGCTGCCAACAATGGGTTCACCACGCGCAGCCATTTGACAGCCAATAGCAAGTCCGTCGATATGATGGGACGACTGCACGCCGATCTGTTCCTGCAAGACCGCTACATGATGAACGGTGTATCCATCAAGATCAAATTGATCCGTTCCACACCGATGTTCGCCTTGATGGCCGATGGAGCTGCTGGTCCCCGATACAAGATCGTCATTGAAGATGCAGCCCTGTTTGTCCGTACCGTGGATTTGCAACAGGGGGTGTTGCTGAGGCACATGGAAGCCTTATCGAAAAAACCAGCCCTGTACCCCATACGACGCGTACAGACCAAGGTGTTCTCTGTGCCAGCAGGTACGATGATGGCCAATCGTAAAAATTTATTTCTAGGGGATCTCCCTAAACGTCTTACCCTGGCGCGTGTGACCAACACCGCTTTCAATGGACAGTGGAATGAGAATCCGTTCAACTTTCAACATTTCAACCTCAACTTTTTGGCACTGCACGCTGCCGGCCATCAAATTCCAGCCCGTCCATTACAACCGGATTTTGATAACCAAAACTATGTGCGGAGCTACCTGAACCTGTTTACAGCCACAGGACAAAACAACCAGGACGAAGGAAATACCACCAGTCGACGAGACTTTCACCGTGGGTACACGTTGTTCGCCTTCGACCTCACCCCCACCTTGGAACACGATCATCAACTGGCCTTGCCCAAGAAAGGAAACCTACGGTTGGAACTGCGTTTCGCCGTCGCTCTAGCCCAGACCATTAACGTGATTTGCTACGCCGAGTTTGATAACGTCATCAGCGTGGATCAGCAAAGAAACGTCCTGTGTGACTACGCCAGCTAGAGTCATGGATACAGAGCAGCTGATGGCCATACTCCAGCGAGATCCTCGGGTACCCTTTCGAGGTGTGTTACCACGCAATGTGTTTCCCACCCACTCCACCACCCCAGCAGCCTACATCCTGAATACAGACCCTGGGTCTCGACCCGGTGAACATTGGGTGGCTGTGTACGTGGACACCCTAGGCCAAGGCGAATACTTTGATTCCTACGGACTTGCACCCCTGCATCCCGATTTGGTGAAATTCATGGAATACTCAAAGATTACAAGCTTAAGGACCCTTGAGTAGTGTCTGCGGACAGTACTGTGTGTTTTATCTCACTCACCGGAGTAGAGGACATTCTATGCAAACGATCGTACAAATGTTTGATGATTATTGTCAAGCCGAATACCGTGATGTACTCGTCTATGACTGGACTGCCTCTCGTTTTAATGTGCATGCTCCATTTCTCTGGTTAACTTAATTCAATGCACTGCGCAGTACTATTGTTTTTTTATGACGTTGTTGTTCTGACGTTCATTGATGTTCAATAAACAAAGATTCATGAAAACCCAAGTGATGTGTTTGACTTTGTTTATTTAAGTGACCAAGAAGGGTTACACTATGTACAATAGAATACAGGTGGTATGTACAATAGAATACAAGTGATATGTACAAAAAATCTGTCAGGAGTAGGATTCGAACCTACGTTCTGCATTTCGCAGACCAGCACAGTTAACCGGCGCCTTAGACCACTCGGCCATCCTGACTTTTACAGTTTTTAACTCGTGTATCAAAAGTCATATAGTGTTCGAAATTTTCACAAGTCCAGGTAAGTGGTACTGATGCCATCGGGAAGGACTTTCCGTTTCGAGTAAAAGAAAGTAAAGGCGTCTCGTTGCTGGATGTACGTCCGCATCTGGTGGTCCACCACCCGAAATCCTCGGTTAGTGCCACTCGCACTGGCCTGGCTTTGCAGCACGTTCAGGTACAAGGCTTTGTCGATGTTGGGATCGCGCCGGTTCACCCTTTTGCAGCTAAACTTATTTTCGTCTCCCCCGTAACAGTAATACGTCTTGGAGGAGAGAGCAATCATAGCATCCCCACTCCACTCCAGCTTGAAGAGGCCCGGCGTACGCTTATCGTACTGGTAATGGTCACGTCGAGGTAGCCACTGGTCCCGTTCCACCTCATACTGTGCACGTAACTCAGGTTTCACCAGGGACTCCCAACCTGCATTAGAGACGGCCATGTAGGCCGAGTCCGTATCCATCTCCATGAGTTGCCAGTCTGATGGATTAAAATACACACCCATGAAATCATATAGAAACTGGAGCATCCTCAGCTTGGCCACTTGGTATACCATACATCCAATCTGCAGGGGCAGGTTGTAACGGATAGTCTTTTTAGCTAAAGTGATTTCATACGTGTCGTCATCGATGACCTCCACGGACCGAAACAGAGGAGAATTCACTTTTTTGCGGGCTTGTGCAGTAGTACAGATATTCACGTTCACGTGCTTATCCTGGTTCGTGACCGTTTTGCCGTAATAGCCATTGCCCGTCAATTTCCACGATTCACCGATGATGGCCTTACTCGGGTCTTGATCACCTTGACGACGGGCAGACGTCACGATATCGGCATTCTCCGCAAAACAGGCGTTGGGTACGTACTGTATCACTTGGTATATTTTCGTAATTTCCAGACCGTGGCTCATGTACCACTGTAGCAGCGGAGTGCCCAGCAAGATTTTCTCTGCCCACATACTGCCAATCAACATCCGTCGAGGTCGAGGCAAACACTCGTGTTGCTCAGCATAGGCCCCCATGGTGTCTCCAATATCATCCCGACCCACCAGCGTGTTCTTAAAGATGGGAGGGCACTGGGCGAAGAGGGGCTTGAGAGTGTCGGGAACATGCAAATCACATTCGACAAAGCCGTAGAGGTCCCCGGAACGAATGGCGTCGAACATCTGTGGCAGACTCAGAAGTCGCCGACGACTGAGCGGGTACTCGCGCTCTTTTAGGAAACGCCGTAAATGGGGCAGGGCCTGGTTCTACTTTAGACAATCATGCATGTCCGCATCTTTTTGCTGTATCAGCGAGAAGTACGTAGGACACTCTTGAAAAAGATGGCGAAGCGCCAGACCCGGTAAACTCAAGCACTCCTTGAAGATGTCGACGTGCATCTCACGACGAAAGAGTTGAACCATTTTCTCGGCCGCTTCCAGGAAAGGAACCACATCTAAGTTATTATACCATATCAGGAAATCTCGCAAGGTCTGCATATGTTGATCGTTCCATACCTGCTGTAGTTCCCGGTACGTGTCTTCCGGACATTCCACTTGCTTCAAATCGTCAAAGAACGCATCCCGGGGTGGCAACTGTGTTTCCTCCAAACGGTCGAGCGTCGATATATACGTGTAAGAGAACCTGCCTTTGGTTTGTGCACAGTCATACGCCTTCGCCCACTGATCATAGCTATAATTGGGAGCTAAGTAGTTCCGTACATCCAGGAAATGAAGTGATGTAGTAGTGAGGGCCATATGATTATTGATCTTCTTGATGACGGACTTGGTGGTATTAGCCTGGGCCAAGTAGGGGTAGAGAAATTCCTTCACCATGTTCAAGTCATATCGCCCCGAGTTGAAACCGAGCACCGGTAACTGACCTAGGTATGGTAGGAAGCGCGCTTTCAATTTCTCCGCATACGGTTTAGGTAAAGGCACATCCTGCGACTGCATGGGTTGCGGCTGCGACTCCGACTCCAACTCGGACTCGGACTCGGACTCTTCATCGTCATTAAACGATACACCCGGTATAAGAAATCCGATCGTCCAGTTGGTCCAGTACGTCCTGGAACTTGGACACCAACAATTCCGTACTGGCCGCACTGACTTCCTCTAAATTACAACACATATAAGGGAAGTACTCCATCATGTGGGTGATCAACTCATGGGAATCCCCGGTAGACACGAAACAGACCGGTGCAGCGTCATAGCCGGGTACGTTGCTGGAAATACTCACACTCAGGGGAATATGGCGCTGCGTCCACTGCGTTTTCGCTGAAAACATGTCCATGGGCTCAGGGCCTCAAAATTGTAACACGCCCGGTAGGGAAAATAACGGTCCGCCTCGGGTATGATCAGACCCTCGTCGGCCAGTTCCTCGAAAATAGTAGGCGTATTATGATACACACCACCAGGAAATTTTCGCTTCACACTGTTGTCACAACTCTTCTCGTGTCGATGTAGGTGCCAAGACTCTTTAAACACCCGATGGCATTGGGCACAACTGTAAGACTGGGCGTACTGGCTCATATTGTAGATCAGCGAAAAATGACTCACGCCATTGTGGTCGAAGACATTGACTTTCATCGTAGAAGCATACCGTTCTGTTGAACGACGAACCAATTCCGCCACAAATGTATCCTCCTCGCATCGTAATCGGTATACAAAGATATTGATGTTAAACAGTGTTTTCACGTCATCCAAATTCTTGAACGGGACTCCACGGAAGTGCCGCTCATCCAAGTCTTGCTCCTCTAAATACTGTTCCCAATAGTCATTGGCCACTCTCTCACAACACCGGGGATTACACTCGTCCAGATGCACGGCCAAACACCGAAACAGACATTTCCGGTCTTTGTACGGTCCATGTGCCCCACGCGTTAATGCATACAGTCCGTGTCGATGAAGCAGCCAAGGGGGTAGTAGTACAGGAGCACCGATAGGATGATCTCTCATTTTCGTGACGAAAAATGTGACGTTGGTGACCATTTCCACAAGCCATTTGGTATTGGGGCGTTGCAAACGGGCCCATTCCAATGGGTCCAACGTAGTCAGTTGGTCGATGAGTGGCTCCAGAGAAATCGCATCCGTCACCGTGAACGGCTGGTCAAACACATAGGTATTATTGCTGGGATAATAATACCGCATCTGGCCCGTCTCCTTGTGCCGTAAAATGTAACCGAATGTCATATTCAACTTGAACGCTGTTCCCCGTGTCTCGATATTGATGCCTACGGGCTCTTCTACCTGCAAACGTGGCTGCGGAACAGGGTGTCGTGTGCGTTGGTGTCGCAGCAACTGACTGGTCAGTTTGAAAAGCCGACCACATTCTTCGCATGGACGCTTGGGTACTTCATGGCGTGCACGTGTGTGGCGCTGTAAATGATCCGGGCGCTGAAACGACAGTGTACATATCGTACATCTATACCGGGCGGCTCCTTCGTGCTTGGTAGCCTCATGGCGGCGCAAGTCGTGCAGACGAGTGAATGATTTCGAGCACGTAGTACAATGAACATCTTGGAGTGTCTGATGAAACTGGTATCATGTTCGGGCACCTCCGCGTCTCTTCGGTGATCTCCGTGACATCTTCGGTGACCTCCGTGTCTCTTCGGGCATCTCCGTGACATCTTCGGTGACCTCCGTGACATATTTGGGCACCTCCGTGTCTCTTCGGCCACCTCCGTGTCTTTTCGGGAAGTGACCGAAGAGACTCGGAAGTGAACGACATTGTGGGGAAAACCCCACAGACAGGTCAGCACATGTGCTATCATGTTCACACTCCGTCACCGAAAAGACACGGACTGAAGATGGCGGACCTCGTCCGGTGGTGGTGGTGGTAGTGGGAGCTCCCGTGTGGCAGAGCTCTTGGATCGGAGCTCTTGGAGCTCGGAAGTGACATTTGCATATGACCTCTGTGAGGTCACTTCCGCTTCCGTTCACGTGACCAGAACTGATCTTTGACCCCGGCGCGCAATTTTATCCGGTATTGTTAGCGCGCGGCGGGGTCAAAGGTCAGTTCCGGTCACGTGAACGGAAGCGGAAGTGACCTCACAGAGGTCATATGCAAATGTCACTTCCGAGCTCTGAGCTCCACACGCTTTGAGCTCCAAGAGCTCCGATCCAAGAGCTCTGCCACACGGGAGCTCCCACTACCACCACCACCACCGGGCGAGGTCCGCCATCTTCAGTCCGTGTCTTTTCGGTGACGGAGTGTGAACATGATAGCACGTGTACCGACCTGTCTGTGGGGTTTTCCCCACAATGTCGTTCACTTCCGAGTCTCTTCGGTCACTTCCCGAAAAGACACGGAGGTGGCCGAGGAGACACGGAGGTGCCCGAAAATGTCACGGAGATCACCGAAGAGACACGGAGGTCACCGAAGATGTCACGGAGATCACCGAAGAGACACGGAGGTGCCCGAACATGATACCAGCTAGCGTGCTATAAAAGGGAAGCGGCCTGGCCGTTTCATCAGACACTCTGTCAACCACCAAGATGTTCACTTGTACTACGTGCTCGAAATCATTCACTCGTCTGCACGACTTGCGCCGCCATGAGGCTACCAAGCACGAAGGAACCGCCCGGTATAGATGTACGATATGTACACTGTCGTTTCAGCGCCCGGATCATTTACAGCGCCACACACGTGCACGCCATGAAGTACCCAAGCGTCAATGCGAAGAATGTGATCGGCTTTTCAAACTAACCAGTCAGTTGCTGCGACACCAACGCACACGACACCCTGTTCCGCAGCCACGTTTGCAGGTAGAAGAGCCCGTAGGCATCAATATCGAGACAGGGGGAACTCCCACCCATCGCACGAGGGCCGATGATGACGTCGCCCTAATTCAACAGTCAAATTCCGACGACAAGACCTTAGGCCAGATTTTGTACGACGTGGAGGGCAAAGTACACTTCGTGGAAGAACCCATAAATGTTCCTAGCGATCTGTTACACGAAGACCATCCAGTGAGTGACATCTATCGGCGCCATTGGCCCATGATCCGGCACTGTTTCTACCGTCATCGCCCTATTCAAGATATCTACAATTTCCGACTGACCGACATCACCCGTCTACGCAGCTACGTAGAAGCCATCTTCAACGATCAAACTACGGCCTTCAAGTTGAATCTGGCGCTTGGTTATGTGCTGCAGCATAAGGACACAGACCAAGCCCGATATTTTTACCCGAGCAGTAACATCCGGGTATTTGACCAACCGTTTACCATCATTAACCAGGCGTCGCTAGAGGCGATGCTGGGGAAACTGGACACCGTGGATCCCTTGAAATGGGCCCAACAACAACGCCCCAACACACAATGCGTCGTAGAGAGGGTGACCAATGCCACGTTTTTCGTTACCAAGCTGACCGACCACCCCCATCGGCTGAATGCGTCACTCATGCACTGATGAATACCATAACATGCCGTACATACTCTATATGTCTACATGCTGATCGCTGACGGTACGGAGGTGACCGAAGAGACACGGAGGTGACCGAAGATTTCACGGAGGTCACCGAAGAGACACGGAGATCCATCCGGGTTTACACGGGAACAGCCGGGTAGTTACGGAGGTGACCGAAGAGACACGGAATGACCGAAGATGTCACGGAGGTGCCCGAAGAGACGCGGAGGTTACCGAAGATGTCACGGCTCGGCCCTCGACTTGGGGATAGTTGAACTGAGTGTGCTAAAAATAGATCAGCAGCTAGCGTGCTATAAAAGGGAAGCGGCCTGGCCGTTTTATCAGACACTCTGTCAAACACCAAGATGTTCACTTGCACAACTTGCCAGAAGCAGTTTACTCGTCTGCACGACTTGCACCGCAACAAGGCCTCCACCCACAACGATGCACGGTATAGTTGGATAAGCTGCGCACGGTCATTTAGTCGGAAGGATCCTTTACTGCGCCACGAACGCTCATTCCACGAGGGCGCGACGGAACACTGTAAGGATTGTGGTCAACTCTTCAAACGACGCAGTCAGTTAAGATGCCATCAGCGTTTGATTCATGCCCCGTCTCTACGGTTTGGGCGACAACTTTCCACTGAAGAGGAGCCGCGGAAGGTCAGATCCAGTGAAGATGAGCCCGGGGAGACGAACGCCACTGGTGATGCGATGACGGAGAGCCCGCCTATACCCACAGTTCAGAAGAGCCTGGATATCCAGCCGGACCCCACCGTTACGGTTTCGAATCATACGCTTGACAACATCGAACATTTTCTGGACGAGCCCATAAATGTTCCTAGCGATCTGTTACAGGACGCCCATCCAGTGAGTGACATCTATCGGCGCCATTGGTCCATGATACGGCAATGTTTCAACCGTCATCGCCCTATTCAAGATATCTACAATTTCCGACTGACCGACCTCGCCCGTCTATGTAGCTACGTGGAAACCATCTTCAACGACCAAACTACGGCCTTCAGATTGAATCTGGCGTTTGGTTATGTGCTGCAGCATAAGGAGACAGTCCAAGTCCGATACTTTTACCCGAGCAGGAACATCCAGGTATTTGACCAACCGTTTACCATCATTAACCGAGTGTCGCTAGAGACGATGCTGGAGAAACTGGACACCGTGGATCCCTTGGAATGGGCCCAACAACAACGCCCCAACACCAAGCGGACAGTGGAGAAGGTGACCAATGTCACGTTTTTCATTACCAAGCTGACCGACCACCCCATCGGCTGAATGCTTCACCCATGCACTGATGAATACCATAACATGCCGTACATACTCTGTATGTCTACATGCTGATCGTTGACTTGAGCTCAGTAAACACTTGTACCTAATGTGACGGGGCGTTAAATAATAAAATATGGTGTTTGATATTTCAATTTGTTTTGCTGTGAACATACCAAACATGCCCGGCTCCCCCAGCCTGGGTATGATGTAACATTGGGGTTAATAAACTGCATGAACATTGCTGAACTTATTGTTATTCGCGACAACGGCTATGCGATTGTATAATACAGAACATATATTGTATAATACAGGACATATATGGTACAATACAGGACAGATATGGCATAATACAGCACAGATTTGGTATAATACAAGACATATACTGTATAATACAGCACAGATTTGGTATAATACAGGACAGATACTGTATAATACAGTACAGATTTGGTATAATACAGAACATATATTGTATAATACAGCACAGATTTGGTATAATACAGGACAGATACTGTATAATACAGTACAGATTTGGTATAATACAGAACATATATTGTATAATACAGGACAAGTATGGTACAAAACAGGACAGATTTGGTATAATACAGGACAGATATGGTATAACACAGGACAGATATTGCATAATACAGCACAGATATGGTATATTTCAGGACAGATATGGTATAATACAGCACAGATATGGTATAAAAGACGGCAAATATTGTATAATACAGCACAGATTTGGTATAATACAGGGCATATATGGTACAATACAGGACAGATATGGTATAATGCAGCACAGATATGGTATAATAGAGGAGAAATATTGTATAATACAGAGCAGATATGGTATAATACAGGACATATATGGTACAATACAGGACAGATACTGTATAATACAGGACAGATTTGGTATAATACAGAACATATATTGCAGAATACTGGACAGATATTGTATAATACAGGACAGATATTGTATAATACAGCACAGGTATGGTATAACACAGGACAGATATTGTATAATACAGCACAGATTTGGTATAATACAGCACGGATTTGGTATAATACAGGACAGATACTGTATAATACAGGGCAGATTTGGTATAATACAGGACATATATCGTATAATAGAGAACAAATATGGTACAATACAGGACAGATTTGTTATAATACAGGACAGATATTGTATAACATAGGACAGGTATGGTATAATACAGGACATATATGGTATAATGCAGGACAGATGTGGTATAACACAACAAAGATGTGGTATAATGTGTGACAGATATGGATGGTCCATCTCTACACCAAATACCTTCCTTCACTGCCCCAAAATGCCCACTTTCACTTCTACTCCTACTGATGACGTCACCGATGACGTCACAGATGACGTGAATATCCCTCAAATCGGGATGTACACCCCGAGAGCTACAAGATAACACCTCCCACGACACAATCGGACCAAGGATGGTCCCTCTCTACCCCAAACACACCTCCACGCACCCCCAAAATGGCCACTTTACTTACTACACCCAACTGCGCATGCGCAGATTGACGCGACTTGCACTTAAAAACACGCCATTCTGACTCTACCCCACACAAGTTTCACTTTGACACCTCCCACAGCCCATTTGGGCCCATAGTGGTCCATCTTTACCCCAAACACACCCCCCACATACCTCCCAACATGCCTTCTTTCTATACTACGGCCAGACTGCGCATGCGCAGACTATTGCACATCCCTCAAATCGGGATGTACACCCCGAGACCTACAAGATAACACCTCCCACGACACAATCGAACCAAGGATGGTCCCTCTCTACCCCAAACACTCCTCCACGCACCCCCAAAATGGCCACTTTACTTACTACACCCAACTGCGCATGCGCAGATTGACGCGACTTGCACTTAAAAACACGCCATTCTGACTCTACCCCACACAAGCTTCACTTTGACACCTCCCACAACCCATTTGGACCCATAGTGCTCCATCTCTACCCCAAACACACCCCGAACATATCTCCCAACATGCCTGCTTTCTATACTACGGCCAGACTGCGCATGCGCAGACTATTGCACACGGACGAACCATTAGTCGATACATTACAAACTCCATGGGAGCTTCAAAATAAGACCTCATACGACACCATAGGATCATAAGGAGCTCACCTAGACCCCAAAACCCCGTATGGACCTATACCTCCATAGCCATGCAGTATAGGCCTATGGGCCTACCCAGGCCTCGGTGAACTTTTTCCAAAAATTTCACCGTTTCGCTTCGAAACCCTTCCCATCGTGTTCTAAATGACGAGACGTGAAAAACAAGACCAAACAACCCATATCACAATGAACGTGGGTGAATTTACCAGGTTGGACCTATACCACATAGCCAGCCTATGGGCCTACCCAGGCCTCGGTGAGCTTTTCCCAAAAATTTCACCGTTTCGCTCCGGGACCCTTCCCATCATGTTCTAAATGACGAGACGTGAAAAACAAGACCAAACAACCCATATCACAATGAACGTGTGTGAATTTTCCAGGTTGAACCTATACCCCCATATAGCCAGTATGGGACTAACGACTCCATCGGACCCATAGTGACCCCTGTCGGCGCCAAAATGCCTATTTCCATACACTTTCTCTACTGCGCATGCGAAGAATGACGTCAGTTCCACGTCACACCCAGCCCGTCGGATACTCCCTCACGACTGCTTCACATGGATACCTCACTCGATCCCAATAGGGGCCCACCTAAATCCCAACACGTCTATTTCTATACTACGGCCAGACTGCGCAGACTATTGATAACGAACGACACACTAGCCCAGGCGGATACTCCCTCACGACAGCTTCACACTAATACCTCATACGACACCATAGGATCATTAGGGGCTCACCTAAACCCTAACACCTCTATGTCCACACCCTTTTCCCAGAATTCCCTGTCTGCGCATGCGCAGAATGTGGACGACGGCCGAGACCCTAGTCCAATCGGATGCCCCCTCACATAGGCTTCACATTGATACCTCACTCAACTCCATCGGCTCATTAGGGGCTCACCTACATCCCAAAACGTCTATTTTCATATCCTTTGTCTATTGCGCATGCGCAGAATGACGATATTCCGACCCCACATCCACCCAGTGGGATGCCCCCTCACATAGGCTTCACATGGATACCTCATACGACTCCATCGACCCACTAGTGGCTCACCTGGATCCCAAAACGTCTATTTTCTTACCCTTGGTCTACCGCGCATGCGCAGAATGACCATTTTCCTACCCCACACCCACCCAGTGGGATGCGCCTTCACATAGGCTTCACATTGATACTTCACTCGACTCCATCGGACCACTAGGGGCTCCCCTAGACCCCAAACCGTCTATTTCCATACCCTTGGTCTACCGCGCATGCGCAGAATGACGATATTTCAACCCCACACCCACCCCATCAGATGCCCCTTCACGAATGCTTCACATTGATACCTCATACAACCCAATCGGTACACTAGGGACCCCTCTCGCCCCTGAAGATTGCCGGAGATTGCCTGAGAATTTGATCACCCACGACATTGTGGGAAAAACCCACTGAGACTACTTTCTGTCCGCGGAGAAATACAAAGGTTACAGGTTGCCGGAACTACTTTTGACCTCCACGTGACCTCCACAAACCTCCACGCCACCTAGCGCCACAGACGCCACAGAGGAGAAAAGGCAATGTGGCGTCCCCTATACCTTTAACCTGGAAAAAGGGCACCAAGAGTTACCTCCCTGGAAAATAGGACCGAATATGCGGTCTACCTACTACTGACATCCCCTGCTACCCAAGTCACTGTGGAAATAACACTTCAATTCAAATTTGATGCGATCGGTACCGGCATACATAAGACCAGGCCAAGAAATAGATAACAGACAGAAAACAGAACATAACAACGTGACAACAAAAATATCGTAATATCTGATTTTACAGATAATCTATTCTTATTTATTATGCCTGAAAAAAAGGCACGTTTGCATACATCTGCCGATGTTCAACTAAAAAGTAATCTCCCTTGAATTCCTAGAACTCTCCTATGTGCAAACTTAAAAAAAGGTAGGGAAATGACCGCGACTGTGATTGTCGGCAGATCGAATTATTACAGCACATAATATTAGGGTGGGGAAAATGTCGCCTGGGGAATATGTCGTGTGGGGATACTGTCGTGGGGGAAAATGTCGCTGGGGAACTGTCGCTGGGGAAACTGTCGTCTCGGAATAATGTCGGTATTCCTTCACAAATATTAGAGTGGATAGAAAACCATCAGACAACCGATCCCGGGCATTTCTTAAGTCCCTATTACTGCAAGAAACGAACTTTCTAGTCCATAACAGAATAGTGGATGAAAACTGTCGCATTTTTGTTTAGTGTATCGTGTATTGCCCCATTTACTGACAGTTTTGTGTGCAATTTTAATATCACCCATGAATCAACTTTACAAATTGCTAAACTGTGATGTACTCAGTGTCATTTTAAATAAAATTGAATATTGACAGAGTAAATGAGTATTTTATCGATGGAAGTGGACAAATGTAACGAAACGAAAATAAAATGTAACATCCTTACTTTAAAGAGCACATCGTTATGTCAGCAAATGCGAACACAACTCTCAATAACTTTATCAACTTATATTTATCAGTCTATAATGTCTTCATTCATATATTTATTGAGTTCTAGGTTAAGGCCAGGACTCCCTCGCCCAGGAGTGTAGGACAAATTCCCCCCCGGAAAAATTCCCCCTGGACAAACTCCCCCCTGGACAAACTCCCCCCACCCCGGTGAAATCCCCCCTAGGATATTTCCCCCCCCCCTCCCCGGATAAATTCCCCCCTCCCCCCGATTCCCCTCTCTGCTAGAGAAGCCAGTGGACAGTAAGACAGTACGAGAATATATATAATAATTCATCTTTATTTTATTTCAATAACGAATAGTCGTTAAGGACAAAGGACAAATACACTGTATATGCATGAAGCACATTTATGATGATGGTAACACATCAGTGCCATAATGGAACAGTTCATGTGAAGCGAATTGTGTGAGACACGGCCTGAAGACTTTGTGCAATCGTCTTGTCACCATCCCTTCTGTCAACATCGATCTTGTTGAGCCTCTCCTGAAGGTCTTTTGTTGTCCTCTTGACACGTTTTGGCTGGCGTTGTCCGGCGGCGTCAATTTAAAAAAAATGTTTTCTTGAATCTCCACTTTATCCACTGGTTTCTCCAGGTTAAAATATGCAGAGGGAGGAGGGGGGGATTTATCCGGGGGGAAAATGTCCTAGGGGGGAATTTCACCGGGATCTGGACAAAACCCCCTAGGACAAAACACCCACGGACAAAACCCCCTAGGACAAAACACCCACGGACAAAACCCCCAAAATTGAAAAAAGTCCAGGGGGAATTTTTTCGGTGGGAATTTGTCCGTACCCCCTCGCCCAGTCCGGTTCTTGACTCTCCTTCTGTTCTATGTACCTAACGCGCTCGAAATATATAATGCACATTCATGTAACGAATAGCCAGAGAGTACTGCAGTTGGCATGGCTGCAGTTTTCAGCGTGTCAGTCACAGGACTGAAAAGGATTTGAGCAGGTAGACCAACAGAAAGTATCGGTCCGTGTAAAGCTTAGCATTTCAATTTTCACCAGCAACACCAGTATTAATTTTTTTCTCTCTCTCTCTTTTGGCACTGACGCCTCGTGATACGAGCGGGCATGTGGAACTGCCGAACGGAAATCTACGAACCTGCCACCCGAAATCTCCGAGAATTTGAGAATGATCACCCCCGCCCGGTTCTTTAATTTTGATATTTTGCAAAGTCTGAAAAGGTTGGACAGTCTATTTTTATATTTTGCATAAAAAAATCGTTTGTTTTTATTTTGTTATCAATGACATATTAAAAGATAAAAAATAATAAAATTTTGCATAGTCTGAACAATCTATTTTCGTTTGTTTGTTTGTTTGTTTGTTTTTTTTTTAATTAAGAAAAAATCAATTTGTTTTATAGGGGTCGTTTGTTCTCTGTAAAGCCTTTGTCGGGAGACACGGGAATAGGTGCGAAATGGGCAAAGCACAGGACAATGCAGCATAGGCGTGAAATGATCAGTGGGTTAAACTAAAAGTAAACAGGAAAATATGACACTTCCACTGACATAGTCCATGAATAGGTTGTTTGCTGTATTGTTCTCGGTTAACCCTTTGTCGGAAGGCACACGAACAGGTGTGAAATAATATGATAATTTCAGCGCATATGCGCAAAACTTCGAGTAAAGAACAAGAGAGGATATGGATTACATAGACTGATATGATATATGAGACCCCATTCTCAAATCTTTACTTTTCAGTGGGATTAATGGCGTTCCATAAAACTTATGAAAATTCCCACTCGAGAGAAGGAAAACACATTCCAAACGAGCCGCCATTACTTGAATAAGTGTTCTAGTAAAAATTATTAACGACACTCTGAGAGAAACGAGATAAGGGCGCATCATGCCTGCAGCTTGTGTCGAGCGTCGTGATTGGCCAGCCTTCTTTCTGCGCGCTCATCCCATTTGTGTGATACTGAGCTCGTTATCTGGCATAGGTTTTAAATAGTATTAATGGGGAAATCCCATCATTTGCTGAAAGTTTTGATAAAGGGTATACCCTAAATCAGCGGTCAGTACATCTCGTTCCATATTTATGGCGTTTTTCACATTTACCCGTGTTAACCTTATGCGAGCCTGCCCTGGTACAAGGTGGGGGTGGGGGAACTGCTTGTGATGTAATTTTTACTTCACATTGCCTTGTGCTCTGTGGGGCGTGACTATCTTTAATCAACCAATTGGATGAAGCCCGGGGAGAATTTCTAGTACATGTACATTAGCAGGCCAAATTGTATTGTCTGAAACATCCCGGGCGTGGTTAACCATAACGGCCCAATGATTGTAACACATTCATGTTGAGCGACTGGTGACGTCATAGCGATTTATGCAAGGTGGATCCCAACATATCCTCTATTTTGTGTATAACGGTATCAGGATTTATAATTAACGTTAATTATGGGAAAGAAATGACACGTGCACGATATGATAAAAATTCCACTTTATCAGAAGAAATATACATGTATGCGTATGAGCCAGATGTTTGTCATTAGATAGACCGCACTGCGGTGGCCTAATGGTTAGAGCGTCGGTCTCGTAAGCGGTAAGTACTGGGTCCAATCCCAGGGAGGGTCAGACCGAAGACTTGAAAAATGTAACTCGTTGCTTCCTCGCTTACGCTCAGAATTAAGAGGATAGAACAAGGACTGGTTCACTCGGTGTCAGTATAATGTGACTGAGTGGGGTGTCATGTCTGCCTACGGCATGATATTTCAGTGGGACAGCACTATAAAATAGCAACATTAGATATGCTCTGTTACAAGTAGGTACCGCCCCCCCCCCCCCTTGCCCTCCCTACCCTTCTCCGTCGTGATATGATTGAACAAATGTTGAAAGCGTCGTTAAACCCTATTCACTCACTGACTCACTCACTCAATTGTCACTAGACAATGCGTGTTAAACATAGGTAAATTATAATCAGTTGTGATACAGGAAATCACTGTAAGCATAATGGCGGTACCAATTTTACGTTGTACGGACATTTCCCCCAGTGGACATTTCCCCCAGCCGACATTTCCCCCAGTGGACATTTTCCCCAGTGGACATTTCCCCCATCCTATATTTTTAGGTTATTTTGAACATAGTTTTAAAATAATTTGGCAACAACACAATTTTTTTATATATTTTTTTATTTTCTATATATAAGGATATAAGGATTTCCACATATGTTTTACGATAAATGAGTCACATAGTGATAAGATATAATACATATACACAGTATATATCAGTATTATACAGTCTTATAGCACATATGTTTTACGATAAATGAGTCACATAATGTTAAGATATAATACATATATACAGTATATATCAGTATTATACAGTCTTATAGTACATTTTAAAACAACATAAAAGATGTTTACATGATATATACTGTTCGTATAGGTCGGTGTCACGAAGCCATTTGATGAGAATAAAATTGAACTAAAGTGAAAACTGAGGTAAAAAATAGAACAAAATTATATTGTTTAAAAATACATCTTTTATTTTACCACTATGTGTTTTCATAAAATGTTAAAATATATACTGCCCACGCCCAAAATGACATCTTTCGTACTACTGCCCAACTGCGCAGGAGTAGCACGATGCGACTTCTAACAAAAACCATACCATTCGTCGTCTATATGCAGAGAGCTACAAGATGACACCCCATACGGTCCATTTGGACAACGGATGGTCCATCTCTACCCCAATCACCTTCCTTCGCACCCCCAAAATGCCCACTTTGGCTACTACCCCTGCTGATGACGTCACCAGCGACGTCACAGATGACGTGGACATCCCTCAAGTCGTGGTCTACACCACCGAGGGCTTCACTTTGACACCTCACACGACGCATTCGGACCAAGAATGGTCCCTCAATCGCTCAAACACACCCCCATACTCCCAAAACGCCCGCTTTCGCTACTACTCCTACTGTTGACGTCACCACTGACGTCACAGATGACATGGACATCCCTCAAGTCGTGGTCTATACCACGAGAGCTTCAATTTGACACCCTACACGGCCTGTTAGGACCAAGAATGGTCCCTCAATCACTCAACAGACCCCCACGAACCCCCAAACCGCCGCTTTCGTTAATACTCCTACTGTTGACGTCACCAATGACAACACAGATGACATGGACATCCCTCAAGTCGTGGTTTATACCACGAGAGCTTCAATTTGACACCCTACACGGCCTCTTAGGACCAAGAATGGTCCCTCAATCACTCAACAGACCCCCACGAACCCCTAAAATGCCTGCTTTCTATACTACGGCCAGACTGCGCAAGCGCAGAATGATGAAACCGGACTAGACACGAGTCCAATCCGACGCTACCCCAAGAGGACTTCAAAATAAGGCCTCATACGGGCCAATCGGACCAATATTGGTCCATCTCGACCTCAAAACGTCCATTCCAATGCTCTTTTTCTACTGCTCATGCGCAGTTAGACGATATTCCCACCCCACACCCATCCAGTTGGACGCTCCCCCACGAGAGCTTCAAACTGATACCTCCCACGACCCATTCGGACCACTTTGGGTCCACTTCGACCCCAAAACGTCCTTTCCAATGCCCTTTCCCCACAATTCCACGGACGTCACACTAGCCCAGTCGGATGGTCCCCCACGAATGCTTCACGATGATACCTCATACGGCCAAATCGGACCAATATTGGTCCGTCGCGACCTCAGAACGTCCATTTAAATGATTTTTTCTACTGCGCATGCGCAGAATGACATTAGATTCACCCCACACCCATCCAGTTGGACGCTGCCCCACGCGGGCTTCACAATGACGCCTCACACGACCCAATCGGACCACTATGGGTCCACCTAGACCCCAAAACGTCCACCGCGATCCGCCTGCCTACTGCGCATACGTCAGCAACACTTTTCAACAAAAGTCAACGCATGGCCTCGAGACCCCTACCATCGTGTTCTACATCGCGAGACAAAGAAAACAAGGGGCCACACCTCATAGTAAAATCCACAAGAAAAAAAATATGACCACCCCTACATGCATTCCCCGGAGATTAACATTGGAAGTCACTGGGGTCTAATGTAGGGGGAGATAACTCTTGCTGGGCCGTCACGTGACCGGAAGTGACCTGTGACCCGGATGTCACGTGACTGGATGTTACGGATGACGCCAATTTGATAAGTAGTAAAAGGGGATATTGGGTCTTATTTAGGGGCAGAAATGTGCGAGATAACCAGGAATTGTGCCAACAGAGTTATCTGCTCCTAAATAGGCATCAATCGGTCCTTTATATACTACTGATATCAGGATGAACCTTCATGTCATTTACATAAAACAAATCAATCAAAATCTCACTGTCATCTTGAATATCTTTTACCATAATATTGAGATCCTTATGAGACCGTGAGACAGCATTGTCGTCAGCATAATTATATAGTGTAGATTTTTTAACAAAGCTAATAAAATCATTCAAGAATATGTTGAATAAAAGAGGGCCTAATAGTGTTATCTGAGATGCAGACCCGGAAGCTGATATGCCTGAGGGATAAATGTACGTGGATATCATACGTGTTTAGTTGTATATATGAATGCCTAATTTTAATAAATATCTCTCGTAACATTTATCCAGGATTGTTTACGCATTATATTGGTTAAGCATGACCATTGCATCCGGTTCCGCAATATAGCATTGAGCCAGGTATATTACTTGATTCTTTCATATTGTGGGCTAAAACGGTTGAAATATTTGAGTTTAAGCAAAGCAATTTAGAAAAGTCAATCTTCGTTTCAATTTGCTTATAATTTCTAGGTTTTCAGCACAATGTTTCGAAACTCGAGTCCTCAAAATGCATTATTGTGAAGATTCATGCTGAATGAACATGTCTCCGTGTTAAACTAAGATAAAATGTTAAATATTAAAGAATCGAAAACAACATCGCGTGTGTAACACCGACATTTGTAAAGAAAAATGGTATTGTTGACGTAAAATGCTTTCACGCATCACGCATAATTGCTGTGTCACTCCGTCTTTGTGGAAGCGTGCGCGCGGAACTAATATAAATATATATATATATCAAATGAAAATGCAGGTGGAGCAAATTTGCGACATCCATTTTGTGTTGTGCTTTGCATCCACGGCTATTGGATAAGTGCCGAACTTAGACATGCGCTATATTTTATGCAATGATGCGAGATTACTTTTGTTCTGGTTCTAGGCAGGTTGATCTATATCCCAATTATTCTGTCCGCACACTGTTCCATCTATATATCACCATGACTTGTGCTCCATAAAACAATGTATGTTGCCTTGACTGATCTCAATCGAAAACTAAACCGTTTTGATGATGGCTCTATTGATTTTCATCATCGCTAGCAATATTTTCTTAGTTTACATATATAGCATACTTTCCCACAAGAGTTGACATATTATGAGTTAAATAATTCTGTTGAAGTTGAGAGGTTAATCGCTATATATTAGGCGGCCATATTAGAAAGGTGTTACCCTTATTACGGTTTCAACAACAGCTTTAACTTTCAACATTAGCATATTACTTTTAGAATGACAAAGGATTTCGAATGTTCATTCCATCGAAATGAAGACATTTTTCGGCAGTATGCTGCTCTTGTCCATTAATACGGTTCTTAGTCGAGCGTGGTCTTTCAGCAGAAGCCGTTGTCTTTTGTTGTCGAATGTTTAGTCCCATCCAAGTGATGTGTCATTTCCACCGCATTCGTTCATGGAGTTGTCCAGACAATGAAACACTTAAATCAGCCGGCACGGCATGTAGTGCGACGTCAAATTTAACCCAGCTGCCTTTTCAAAGAATGAGTGTATGACGGTATGATTGTTGTGTGTCGAACCGCAATCAGAGAGCAAATTTACTCGAAGTTTAGTGCTGTGTTAATTGTTGCGTTTTATAGTATTCTGTTGTCTGTTGAAATACTTTGCAGTGTAGAATGGGAACGGAGGAATGCTGGACAAAGTCTTTGTTGCCTTGAAATGAACATTCGACGATGTGTCTAAAGTAAACGCCTATCATTGAAAGCCCCACGCTCAAATACGAACCGTAATATTGCGAATGTTTTATGTTACATGCAATACCGTAGACAAAAGAATCGGCATTTCGTCTTTCTGAACCAAAATTACCTTTTACTAACGAATCAGTATAGCGACCTCAATTGATCATGAAAAATGGCAAAAAGTTTAATTCTTTACAGTTTAAAACAATTGCAACCAATATTTTTTTATCCCGAGAATAGAAACAATTTATCTTTATCAGTGCACAGTATATACCGGCTTGCTGAAACCAAAGCCCGATGGCCTAACTATACTATGAAATTGAATTGTATTTACTAAATGCCATGGAATGAGTGCAACTTTCCAATGTTACCTCTCCTTCCAATTGATAAATATATTATATTATTCAATATGGAATGAGCTATTCTCCTCATTACATGATCAATATACAAGAAATCTCCTCTATTTTGCACATTTTCAAGGCAAAGATGAGCCGAGATGCAATGCATATAACCAGACATTGAATTTAAATGATTTTAGAAACAAAAGCAGTTAACTTTGACGGTGATTCTAATCAACAAGGGCTGATCGAACAGATGTTCCTTGCAATTTTTCGCTTGACGAGGCGGCCAAGCAAGGAAATGGAATCTAAAATATCGCTATATAACACCACACCAACTGTCGTCTCCATACGATGAACACCGTCTTGTCTCCACATTTCGTGTAACATGCAGACATGTGTTAACTCACACGCCCATAAAGGGAAGCATTTAATTGCAAGGTGGTTGTGTTTTACTACCCACAATCTCGTGCAGCAAAGATACTTTTCAAGGTTAGCTATCAATGCGACCGTTCCGCTGTGTGCATTTCACCACTGTAATGGACAAGAGCAGCATACTACCGAAAAATATCTTCATCCCATGGACATTTCCCCCAGTGGGCATTTCCCCCAGTGGACATTTTCCCCAGTGGACATTTCCCCCATCCTATATTTTTAGGTTATTTTGAACATAGTTTTAAAATAATTTGGCAACAACACAATTTTTATTTTTTCTATTTTTATTTTCTATATATAAGGATTAAGGATTTTCACATATGTTTTACGATAAATGAGTCACATGGTGATAAGGTATAATACATACACAGTATATATCAGTATTATAGTCTTATAGCACATATGTTTTTTACGATAAATGAGTCACATAGTGTTAAGATATAATACATATATACAGTTTTAAAACAACATAAAAGATGTATACATGATATATAGCATAACATTAACTGTTCGTAAAGGTCGGTGTCACGAAGCCATTTGATGAGAATAAAATTGAACTAAAGTGAAAACTAAAAAATAGAACACAATTATATTGTTTAAAAATACATTTTTTATTTTACCACTATGTGATATAATGTTTTCATAAAATGTTAAAATATATACTATGTATATGAATATTTTATGTTATCACTATGTGATCCATGCATTATATTGTTTAAAAATGTGCTACATAATATATAATGTGCTTTCTCGTAAAACTAAATTGTAAAAATATGTGTTTTATTGTCTTAAAATGTGCTACAAGACTGTATAATATTGCTATACTGTGTATATGTATAATATCTTATCACTATTCACTCATTTATCGTAAAACATATGTGAAAATCCTTATATCCTTTTAACAGAAAATAAAAAAATATTTGAAAAAAATTGTGTTTTTGCTAAATTATTTAAAAACTATGTTCAAAATAACCTAAAAATATAGGGTGGGGGAAATGTCCACTGGGGGAAATGTCCCCTTTGGGTTAAATGCCCACTGGGAGAAATGTCCATGGAGGAAATGACCGCTGGGGGAAATGTCCACTGGGGGAAATGCCCTGGATTCCAATTTTACGTATTCCACTTTGTTTGCTTTGTTTACAATAACCACCACCCCGCCCCCCGCCGCCCCCACCCGAATGAAATGATAGGTTGTGTGATAACAATCTTTTCTTACAAAATAGAATAACCCCAATGATCAATATTTAACGAAATATCGCCCGTTCTATCACTTTCACGGCATTCCTCTCTGCGATATGCCATTATGAATCTCAGGGAGAGCAACTGTTTAACCAAACAGAAAGAAATTGTCCACTTTTTCAAAGTTAGATACAAACTGACGAAGTGTTTCGCTTGTAGCAGATGATGATCATGTCTTGGTTGAACGTCGTATAATTAACACTCTTATTCACCCTTAAAAGGAAATAAATCATACTCCAAAATATATTATGGAATTATTCATTACATTTCTTGAAAATATGTGATATGGTGCACCATGATCACCATTTCTAACTAAAAACACGACACAACAATTTCGCCTCAAACAAATACTTTTAATTGCCTTAACTCCTACACTCCTATGACATGGCCATAGGTATTTCAATGTGACCACTAGTTGGGCTCAATATGACCTCAAGTACAAATATATAATAAATTAACCAAGCAAAATCTAACCGGAAGGGTAAGTTGATTACCTCAACATTCGACGGTCAAAAATGAACGTTGACCGTCATTCGGTGAATTAAAAAAATATATATATATTAACTGAATACTTTTTAAGGTTTGGTTCATTTTCAAGTACATATATACAGTATATACGCATTACTATAAAATAGGCGCTGTCGACGAGGGGAGGGGTCGTTAAAAATTTCTAACGCAACTATTGTTCAATGTAACGCGCTCGAAGAGCCTACGAGACCGTTAAATTAGCGATCGAACGCACTCATTGTTCACAGCTAACCTGCTTGTAACGCTCTCCTAACGCATTCTAAGGCCGCGTTAGCAGGTTACTAACGGGCATGCTGTGAATCGTAACGCGCTCGGACTTAATCCCTAATGCGTTAGGTAGAACCTTTACTCTGGTCGGTACTGTATCTGCCTTCTCCAAAACCTGGCGAGACTTGTCACGGAAATATCCAGGCAACGCCGACTTGTTCTGACATGTACATATATAGAGTGAAATGTGGAGGCTCATTAATCATTGACCATTGTGAAGTCAGGATCACGTGACCGGAACTGGCATTTGGTCATGCACGCAATGGTGTTTTTGGTACGGTTTGTGCGCATGCGGTTAAAGGTCACTTTCGGTCGGGTCAGAGTTCACTTCCTTTCACTTGAGGTCAATGAGCCTCCAAATGGACAACCTCTATTACTCACGTCAAATTCTATCGAGTGTAGAACGTGCGAGAACAACAGTTCAGATATAATCCTTTTATTCGTTTGAATTTACTGACATTAAATTCATACTTCTTCTAATCGAATCTAGGATACTTGTTTCGCCATATCTTGTAATTGAACATAATTAACTGCATCGGATGACGAATATATATGCACATTTCACTTCTCTCAAATATTGATTGTTCTACAGTACACTGGCTGACCCGACATTCGACATCGAGTCATCGTCTATAAAGTCTTTATACAGTCACAAGTTTTATTCACGTGGTAATAGGGCCGAAATAATCTCCGTTGTATTATTGTTCCCCGGCCGCCGCCATGTTGGCTATCTCACATCAGAGCAGTGACGTTGTATCACCTCGGAGATCTCTACTTCGTGGAGTTAGAAAGCGTAGTAAGCATGTAAACATGGCGACGTACGAGGAGGATAGCCTGACTTCAAGTTCTGACGAAGAGACAAATGAAGGTTTACAGGGTTACCAGTATGAACCAAAACGCTCTAATGTCGCCGAAAGTAGTGAGCGTGCAGGTGAAACGCT
>JAVTVY010034477.1:85000-151058 GCA_036873755.1 Hanleya hanleyi
ATATACACCAGAAGAAAAAGTTAGAAAATAGGGCCGTTTTACGATTTCTCTGAGCATAGAGGTACGTACTATTCCGGAGGAGAAAATATTATGAAAAGGGAGGATTTTGACGATCTCTAGATCTCACTCCACGGGGGCAAGAGATTTCACTTTTTGATCTACCGGTGACTACAGGAGAGAAAAATAGGGGCCAACGGTAATGGAGGAAACTGGTGAATGTTGCCATCGCCTGAAACGCCTAAGTCGGTTGATGCGACACAAGTGCACACGACACGCTGTGTTGCTGCCATTTTAGGGCGCGAGGGAGTCCGTAGACCCCAGCATCGTGACAGAGGAGCCAGACACCCAACGCCGGTAGTAGACCGTTTTGGGATCTAGGGGAGCCCCTAGGGAATTGTCGGAAAAGGGTATGGAAATATATATGTTGGGATCTAGGGGAGCCCCTAATGGGCCGATGATGTCGTATAAGGTCTTACTTTGAAGCCCTCGTGAGGGAGCATGCGCCTGGACTAGTGTGTCGTTCGTGTTCAACATTCTGCGCATGCGCAGACAGGGAATTGTGGGAAAAGGGTATGGAAATAGACGTTTTGGGGTCTAGGTAGGCCCCTAATAGTCTGATTGGATCGAGTGAGGTATCAATGTGAAGCATTCGTGAAGGAGCATCCGATTGGATGAATGGGACGTACAACTGATGTCATTCTGCGCATGCGCAGTACGATGGAGTCGTATGAGGTCTTATTTTGAAGCTCTCGTGAAGCAGCATCCGATTGGACTCATGGTTGATCCGTGTGCAATGGTCTGCGCATGCGCAGTCTGGTCGTGGTATAGAAAGCAGGCATGTTGGGGATGCGTGAGGGTGTGTTTGACCCACCACTATGAGTCCATGGTTGTGGTTTGGTGGTGTGGGTTCTGCGCACAGACGTCACTTCCGGGTTTCACTAAAACTACTTCCGAACACAGAAGAGTTTCAATTCTCCACTTAGACGTACTGTCCGGATTTTCAACATCCGGGTTTTCCCCGGCCCGTCCCGGCCCGGCCCGGCCCGCCCGGCCGAAGAACCCGCGCAGACGTGCGGCCGGATAACCCGCGCGCGCGCGGGCTGCGGCCGGAGTAGCCCGCGCGTTTGACTGTTCCAACACCACGTCTCTGTGCCTTGATCAATGAAGTCTGTTAAATCGGGATGGAGGGGTGGCAGGCCGTACGGGTCAAAGTATTCGCCCTGCTGTTCTGTCAAGTACACGCCCACCCAATGTTCACCGGGCCGATCCATCGGGTCCGTGTTGAGAACGTAAGCAGCAGGATACATACGGTCTAATGGGAACACATCTCGGGCGAACACCCCTTGAAAGACCATACGTGTCTCTGGGTCATTCTCCAGCACGGTGGTTATCTGGTCTGTATCCATGTTAGGTGGAGAAGTCACACAGGACGTTGCGCGCCTTGTCCACTTGAATGATGTTGTCAAACTCGGCGTAGCAGATCACATTGACGGTGCTCCGGAGGGCTCGTGCAAAGTGGATTTTCAACCGTAAATTGCCTTGCTTGGCGAGGGCCAGCTGATGGTCGTTCTCTAAGGTGGGGGTCAAATCGAAACAGAACAACGTGTATCCGTTCGCGTAGTCCTCCCGACTGATCATATTCCCTTCGTCTTGGTTGATTTGATCGGTGGCTGTAAACAGGCTCTGATAGACCCCAGCATCGTGACAGAGGAGCCAGACACTCAACGCTAGTAGTAGACAAAGGTTATTTAAAGTCATATTTTCCAGGGAGGTAACTCTTGGTTCCTTTTTTCCGACAGGGGCGCTCTTGCAGGTATGACGTCACTTTCAGTCTGGGTGAATGGGGTGTGACTTGTGAACATGATAGGACATGTACTGACCTGTCTGTGGGGTTTTCCCCTACAATGTCGTTCACCTTCGTGTTTTTTCGGTGAGGTCCGATGGGTACGTCCGTGTCTTTTCGGTGAGGTCCGTGGGAACATGATAGGCCATGTACTGACCTGTATGTGGGGGTTTTCCACAATGTCGTTCACCTCCGTGTCTCTTCGGTGACCTTCGTCAGGTATGAGATTTTGTGGCGGTTTTTTGGCGGTGTTCTGCGCAAGTGTGACGTCATGTATGACATCACTTCCGTTCTGCGTGAATCGGGCGTGTGTATTCCTCCGCGGTGATGCGGTCTGGTGGTGATGCGGTCTGCCTCCGCGTACAGAAGTAGCCCCAAATTTTCCGGCATTCTCCGGCAGTCTTCAGGGTCGAGCGGGCTCCCTAGTGTACCGATTGGATCGTATGAGGTATCAATGTGAAGCATTCGTGATGGGGCATCTGATGGGGTGGGTGTGGGGTTGAAATATCGTCATTCTGCGCATGCGCGGTCGACCAAGGGTATGGAAATAGACGTTTTGGGATCTAGGTGGGTCACTAGTGGTCCGATGGAGTCGAGTGAGGTATCAATGTGAAGCATATGTGAGGGGGCATCCGATGGGCTGGGTGTGGGGTTGGAATATGGTTATTCTGCGCATGGGCGGTAGACCAAGAGTATGGAATAGACGTTTTGGGATCTAGGGGAGCCCCTAATGGTCCGATTGGATCGAGTGAGGTATCAATGTGAAGCATTCGTGAGGGAGCATCCACCTGGACTAGTGTGTCGTTCGTGTTCAACATTCTGCGCATGCGCAAACAGGGAATTGTGGAAAAAGGGTATGGAAATAGACGTGTTGGGATCTAGGGGAGCCACTAATGGGCCAATGATGTCGTATAACGTATTATTTTGAAGCTCTCGTGAGAGAGCATGCGCCTGGACTAGTGTGTCGTTCGTGTTAAACATTCTGCGCATGCGCAGACAGGGAATTGTGGGAAAAGGATATGCAAATAGACGTTTTGGAGTCTAGGTAGGCCCCTAATGGTCTGATGGGATCGAGTGAGGTATCAATGTGAAACATTCGTGAAGAAGCATCCGACGGGGTGGATGTGACGTGACACTGATGTCATTCTGCGCATGCGCAGTAGACCAAGTGTATGGAAATAGACATTTTGGCGCCGACATGGGTCATTATGGGTACGATGGAGTCGTATGCGGTCTTATTGTGAAGCTCTCGTGAAGCAGCATCCGACTGGACTCATGGTTCATCCGTGTTACACGGTCTGCGCATGCGCAGTCTGGTCGTAGTATAGAAAGCAGGCATGTTGGGGGATGTGTGAGGGTATGTTTGACCCACCGCTATGGGTCCAAGGTTGTGGTTTGGTGGTGTGGGTTCTGCGCACAGACGTCACTTCCGAGTTTCACTAAAACTACCTCCGAACACAGAAGAGTTCCAATTTTCCCCTTAGACGTACGGTCCAGATTTTCAACATCCGAGTTTTCCCCGGCCCGGCCCGCCCCGGCCGCAGTGCGCGCGCGCGCGGGTTATCCGGCCGCACGCCTGCGCGAGTGAATTTCGGATTGTCCTAGGCCACTGATTGGCTACTTTCTCCACGGTGTTCGAAGCCAGTTTCACCGAATCCCCACATGTCTGGTATAGCCTTCATTATGCTCATATAGAAAACACACAAGACAGGGTTTTTTGGGTGAGATCTCATTTTGTTTTTTTATTCAACAACAACACCGTAAGAACAACCACGTGAAAGCTGAAGCCCAGAACAGGGGGCTTATACATTGAAATCGATAGAACTTAAGCCCAGAACAGGGGGCTTGAACAATGAATGAACTTAAGCCAGAACAGGGGGCTTGTACATTGAAAGAACTTAAGCACAGAACGGGGCTTGTACATTGAAATGATGGGCGGACCAGTCATATACGAGTACATCTCGGTCCTCGGCCTTGGGGTACTCGTCAAACATCTGTACGATGGTAGATAAGTTTCTTCCCCGGCATCGATGGTACAGATAAAACAAGCAATATTGTCCGCACACGCTACTGGTCAGGCTGTGCAACGTTTGACTGTTCCAACACCACGTCTCTGTGCCTTGATCCATGAAGTCTGTTAAATCGGGATGGAGGGGTGGCAGGCCGTACGGGTCAAAGTTTTCGCACTGCTGTTCTGTCAAGTACACGCCTACCCAATGTTCACCGGGCCGATCCATCGGGTCCGTGTTGAGAACGTAAGCAGCAGGATACATACGGTCTAATGGGATATCTGGTCTGTATCCATGTTAGGTGGAGAAGTCACACAGGACGTTGCGCGCCTTGCCCACTTGAATGATGTTGTCAAACTCGGCGTAGCAGATCACATTGACGGTGCTCCGGAGGGCTCGTGCAAAGTGGATTTCCAACCGTAAATTGCCTTGCTTGGCGAGGGCCAGCTGATGGTCGTTCTCTGAGGTGGGGGTCAAATCGAAACAGAACAACGTGTATCCGTTCGCGTAGTCCTCCCGACTGATCATATTCCCTTCGTCCTGGTTGATTTGACCGGTGGCTGTAAACAGGCTCTGATAGGCTCGAATGAAATTCGCGCGCCCAAATTTCGGTGTTAAGGCCATGGCTGGGACCTGTTGTCCATCCACATGTAGGGCCACAAAATTGACGCCGAAATGTTTAAAGTCAAACGGGTGCTCTGGGTAGGCTCCGCTGAAACTCGTATTTTCCACACAAGCCAGGATCAATCGCTTGGGTAGTTCCCCCAGGAACAGGTTTTCTTTGTTGGCGCTCATATTTCCAGCAGACACAGAGAACACTTTGGTTTGCACACGTCGGATAGGGTACTGGGCTGGTTTTGTTTCCAAGGCTTTGAGGTGTCCCAATTGAAAGGCTGGATTCGGTTTCACTTTTCGGACATACATGACTGCGTCTTGGATGACAATCTTATAGTCAGCTGTATGCCCGTCTACGTTAGTGGCCATCAAGGCGAAGGTCCACGGCGCCCGTATAAGTCGGATTTTGATGGGGATCTTGTTCAAGAGGTACCGGTCTTGCATGAAGATGTCTGCGTGCAGTCGACCCATGAGATCCACCGAGACGCCGTTCGCGGTCAAAGCCTTCCGTTTGTTATATCCCGCATTGTCGTTCTCTATGCCCATGTGCTCGGCTGTGTCCTGGTAGAATAAAGCGGCTGTCAGTTGAGATTTTTTAGCCTCTCGTCCATGCCACAACAGCGTCTCGATGTAGGCTCGATAGGGGTACGTGTTGGTCGAGTCACTGATGAGTTTGTCGCTGAGAAATATATCCACCTGTTGAAACATCGAGTGCAGCCAGAGATTCGTCGGGCCCACCGTTGCTTGGTCGACGATTCTGGAGCCATCTCCATTGACGATCTTGGCTTTAATTTTTTCCTGTATATGGCGAGATTCTGCTGGTGGACGTTTCGTCCCCGAGGTCCGCCCTCTGTACAGACCTTTTGGTCTTTGATATATGTTGGCACTTGTGGGAAGTTGATGCTGGGTCGACATCGGGCATAACAGAGTAGTCTTTTGTGTTAAATGCCGTCATTTACATCTGACGACGATACAGCTCACCAATCTCCAAAGTACGAGTTGTCACAGCGAAACAGCTCACCAATTACCAGTATACGAGTTGTCAGAGCATTTCCATCAGAACTCTCTAGATTTGTATCTAATACCGCTTATGCCGGTGCTAGGGGCCGTGTGGTCATATCATCCAAGTTGCCACATGAACAGGTACAATAAAAGCGTACCTGAGATACAACACATATCACGAATCGTTAGATTCTTGGTATGTGCTTTAGAATAGGTTAACCAGAAGACTATTCTGCGAAGTCATGTGACGCAGTCAGTGTGTCGGCACCTCTTCCCACTTCCCTTATATGTGTTGTAATTTTTTCCTGTATATGGCGAGATTCTGCTGGTGGACGTTTCGTCCCCGAGGCCCGCCCTCTGTACAGACCTTTTGGTCTTTGATATATGTAGGCACTTGTGGGAAGTTGATGCTGGGTCGACATCGGGCATAACAGAGTAGTCTTTTGTGTTAAATGCCGTCATTTACATCTGACGACGATACAGCTCACCAATCTCCAAAGTACGAGTTGTCACAGCGAAACAGCTCACCTATTACCAGTATACGAGTTGTCAGAGCATTTCCATCATAGCTCTCTAGATTTGTATCTAATACCGCTTATGGCGGTGCTAGGGGCCGTGTGGTCATATCATCCAAGTTGCCACATGAACAGGTACAATAAAAGCGTACCTGAGATACAACACATATCACGAATCGTTAGATTCTTGGTATGTGCTTTAGAATAGGTTAACCAGAAGACTATTCTGCGAAGTCATGTGACGCAGTCAGTATGTCGGCACCTCTTCCCACTTCCCTTATATGTGTTGTAATTCACATACAAGTATGTATGGGCTAAATCCACAAAGGCAGTACCCGCATTACTGATGGTGAACTCGATGGGCCCTGTTTCGTTGATGCTGGAGAGCGGGAGATGCTCCACCCATAATCCTTGTTCGGCACTGGTCTGTGTGGGCGGGACGGTCCACAAACAAATCAAATTCACTGTTGGTGGAGGGGCAGGACTCTGCGTGGATCAAGGACATGTTTTAAGAAAAGATATCCTGGGTCTCCGATGTGCGTCATCGCTGGGTCGGTCGTAGACTGGTGCGTGGTGTCGGTGGTGCAGGTCTTTTATTCCCTACGGTGCGTTGTGCTTTGGCTACCAAGACGCCTCCTGCTTCTTTGGCCCGCCGTTTCAAGGCTTCTTTGGGTGCCGTACCCCCCAAGACATCACCGGCGACTTGCAGTCGACTACGTACCGCTTGTTTGCCGATTGCTTTCACCCCACGCGTCACCAAGGGCAGGAACGTTTTGACGATGCTTCCGAGTATGTTCCCCAGTCCATGTCCTCGTTGCATGCGTGCACCACTAAATACCGGAAGGCCACCGCTGGTGTGTTGGGCATAATAGTCCATATAGCTGCGTGCATCGCACTCGTAAGGCACCTTCATTATACAAAGTGGGGAGCACGTGCTTGTCGAAAATGAAGTGTCAGCACCACTTTTCCTCGTTCGAATGCCACCGGTCGTCCCGTGTCATCTCTTATATCCACCGTGATAGTGTTGATGTCGGTTTGTCGTACGGGTAGGTAGAGCATGTGGGTGAAACTGTGGGTGACTTGATCTCCATACGTCTTTTTAATGGGGACCACCCGTAACAGAGGTGTGTTGATATCGCCCACGATGTGGTTGTCCACCACGTCCGAGTCCGTACATACCCGACTTCATATCCATCGGGATCTGGCCTTGGTGGGGGGTGGGGCCAGCGAACGTCTGTAGATCAGCATTTGCTGTAGGATAGGACTCAGTACGACACTCACTTTGGCGGTGAGGATGAGCTGTGCCTTGTCGTTGTGTGCGTTGTAATCGAAGTCCACGTGATTCTTGAAGGGATAGGTTTTGATGGGTTTTGAAACATTCGTGACCTCCCGTAGAGCCTTATAATGCAAGTCTTGTCAGCCCACCCATGAACTCCTTGGGAGTATCGTATTGGCCTTCGGGGAGGGTGAGTCGGGTGTCTTTTCCTTCGTAGGTCACCTCGTACCACACTTCATTGGCTCGCACGTTTTACCACGAGTAAGGGTATTGTATATCCACGAGTCCACATTCCCAGCGTCTAGGTAAATGCAACGGTTGCGGTAACTGGGTCACGTACTTGGCCAAGGTGTTATCAGGAAACACATCCAGCGAACTGTTACTGGGTAGGGTGAGGTAAAACATGGCGACTGAGCTGTCCTGCTGCTGCTGTTGGTTTTAATAGGTGTTCCAGGCCTTGGGCGGTTGTGTCCGGCGTCGTGTTCGTCGCGGTGACTTGCTACGTGTCACGGCTCTGGAGATGTGGGGTGTCTTGATCAAGGATATTTTTTTAAAGGTGTGAAAAGAAGGTGCCCGTTGTGGTGGTGTTTTTGGCGGGTGACTCCGGTTCCCACTCGGATTCCCAAGAAGGTAGTGGGCCACTCGGCGATTGCTGGGTTCGCTGCAACCAGGCCCAGCGCTCGGGGTTCCCCACCAATTCCTGCGGTACATGCATGTCTTTCAAGCCTTGAGCGAAGACCTCCCATCCTCGAGGATCCGTGTGCGACCTGCGTTTACGCATCAGGTCATTCACTAAATCCGTCATGTGGGTCCCGGGGACCACCTGGTTCTGTACCAGTAGTTCGCCTTTATCATTCCAAGTCATGTTAGGATTCTGTTTCATCCGTTGTAATACCAGCCCAGCTTGTTTCTTGAACGATGCAGGTACCCTCTTCAGGACTTCGTCTTCCACCCACTGTGGGGCTGTGGGTGGTACCCCTGGTAATGGCGGCTGCTGGAGCGGTGCTAAGGTCGGCAGTGTGTCGCGTGGTGGTGGTGGTGGTGAGGTAGAGAAGGTTTTTTTCCTTATATGTGTTGTAATTGTATTGGTCCATGAACGTCATGTACCGTTGAAGCGTCTCATTGTACCGTTGTACTTTCTCAGTGTCGCTTAACCCCGGTCTTTGTAAGATCTGTTGCATCTCTTCATCGAGGGTGTTTATGGTCTTCACCGTAGGTGTGACAGGGTAGGGCGATTGAAGGTTTTGAAGGAACCGTGGTTCGACGAGGACCATTTTTTTCGTGTGGTTCATTGTCGGCCGAAGAGTCCGCCCAATACTGGACCCAACACGGAAGCGGCCAACGGTGCTAAGATGGCCCCGAGAAAGCCGCCTTTCTGTAACACCTTTTTCTTTTGTGTTTGAGAGACTCGCTTCTGGACTAGGGTTCGGAGACCTGTCTTATGCTTGGTGAACTTGGTCTTCTGAGCCGGAGTCAGTGGTACGTTGCCTTTTAACAGATTGTACCCGATCTCGCACAGACGGCGTACAAGGTCAGGGTCCGCACCGCGTACAATGGTTCGGACCAACTCGGGTGGGGCCGTCTTCAATACACGGAGCGTCGGGGCGTGCTTCCGTACTCGCACAGACATCATGTACAGCTAATGCCAGAACCCTCAACTCTGCCCTTGTTATCTACCTCAGAGAACAGAGACAAAGTTAACCATGCTGTGGTATTAATTCTTTTTATTATCCCCATCATCAAACACACACACCCCAGCTGGGGGAGCCACTGTGGGTGTGTTTACATTATTTTTGCATGTACACGTGGTGGGCCTCTCCGGGAAAGATGCCGGTCCGTAGTCGAAGGTGATCGAGGGTGGCTTGCTTGAGGTCGAAGAGCATATACCCGTGCGGAGGGGTTGTCGCATCTTTAAAGGCTTCCAACGCAAACGGTGTGCGGCCGGGATACATCTGTCTCGCCAAGTGCAGCAGTTGAGTGGTATCTCTCGGGTTTTTGAAGACCACCAGGTAGTGGGCATTTAAGCTGATGTTCCGATGTTCTTTGTTTTTACTGAACAGATTCTGCACAATGTAGATGATGCTGAGCCGTCGATGGTGGCCGCCTTTGGTAAAGAATTGGTTGACCCGCGCATCCGTCTCCGCCATGAGATCATCAAGAACCACCAAGGTGTTCGGATCCAAATCGGCCAGGTTGGGTAGGCCTTCCACGAACGTGATGTAGGGCATTGCTGCATACGCTGCCTGCCATTCTCCATAACACCACACGACTCGGGCAATAGGTGGGGTGATCATGCTGTCGGCGTGTTGAAGGAGCTTCCTCACGAAGTGCGTTTTGGCGGAGCCCGTCGGTCCTGCGATGACGCAAGTGAAGGGATGCTGCCACAGAGGGTCCATGGTTCGAGGTGTGTCCGCTGTCGTGGTGACCCGCTCTTGTAAATTTGGTACGAGTGAACTGGAGTGGTGGTGGCGGGTACAAAGTCAGTCGTCGTTGTCTGTTCACTGTGAGGGATGAAATCCGGTGGGTTTTCAGACGTAGTGGGTGTACTTGGTGTACGGCTGGAGTTCTAAGTTGGTTAAGTAGCGTGCTGACATAGGCTACGTCGTAAAACACACCTTCGTACAACACACTCAGCAGGGTTAGCAATATCACCACAAAGCGCACTTGCGCTTTGCGCGTTTTGGGAGACGCTGTGTTCAGAGGCAGCTGCTGCTTGTCCATAGCACCGTGGGCGAACGTGGAATGAAGGATGACGGTAGTGGTGTCTGCCTTTATTGTCGTTTCACCTGGTTGGCCGCCACAAAGGAATTGAAGGAACTGGGCCAGCCTTGCCATTTGACGAAATGAAACAGTTTGCCACGCCGACGTTCCGTTTTCAAAATCTGCTCCACCGTGTAGTAGTCTTGCTGTGCTTTTACGACAGGCTGTAATTCCGTCTCGTAAAACATCCCTAGCAACGGTTCCCCTTGAAGATCTTCCAGTTCATAGACTCGCTGATGTCGGGGTAGGGCGCCGTTTATTCAGGAAGTGCTCACTGCTCCAGTTGGGCAAGTAACTTTTCTCAAATTGACCTTTGGCTTTACTGATCCGTACAGGGTCCTCGACCTTGTACACCTCCTTCGTCGTTCGCTGCGATTGCCTGGGGTACAAGACACGCCGGACTTGGGCTTCATTGCGTTGGGTCACGGTAATGGGGGCTCTCTCTATACTCCGGTGATAGACTCGATTGTAACCACTCACAAGTTTCGGGAGAACATCGATATACCGCCTTGTATTCTTATAGGTGAAATATTTATACATGCGGCCTTTGAATGTCCTGTTGAACCTTTCCACCACGGAAGCCTTGGTCTCGTTGTACGTATGGAAGAAAACACCTTCTGGGCTTTCAGAAACTGTTGGAACGGTCTGTTGAGGAATTCCGTGCCTTCGTCGGTTTGCAAATACATGGGTTTGCGCCCGGTCTTGAAGATGTCCTTGAACGCCGCTATGAGATTCGCCCCCGTTTTCGTCCGGATGGGTACCACCCATGTATACTTCGACAGGATATCGATGCACGTCAAGATGTACCGATTCCCATCGTTGTGTTTGGCAAAGGCGCTCATATCGACCAAATCCGCTTGCCATTTGGGCATCTAGTCCTCCCACGATGACCCGGTTCCGTAAAAAATGGCAACGGGCAGCTAGATGTAAGGTATAGGTGTCTTGTTTTCTTAACCAATCTCGGACTTGAGCACGTTGTATCCCCTGTGGTTTGGCCGCTCGATAGAGAGCCGTCAATGCACTATAGGCCGCCGGACTGTCGGGACTGTAGTATAAGTTATCCAACACCTTCTCCCAGCTCTTCATGGTGACAAATGATGATGAACCCTGGCTCTATCGTTTATTTATAACGGGTATATCTTGGGCCGGAGTTTCTTTCTGATTTTCTTCGTTAGCTTCTGCCAGCACATTGTCCATGGTAAATGACCAGTCCAACTCGTCTGATGACCGATCTTTCTCCGTAAGCACTTGATCCACATCTACCACGGCATCTTCCAATGCAGACCATAGATCAGGGTGAAGGATAAAATGGACTGTATCCCCATCTAGCCGAGCCAATTGAGCAAAGAAAGGGCCCCGTCGGATGTACACATCGTGACACAAGTGAATGAGGTCGCCGTCCAGTTCACCAGACAACACCCGTTTGAATTTGGCCCAGCCCTCCCGAGATAGACGAATGTGAGCCGGGCACGGTTGTGTAAGGTCCGCATCACAGATGTCTCCCACCTCCTCCATGATATCGACCTGATCCGCATAAACGTGCAGGAAAACCTCGGGGGTCAAGCTGAGATACGCCCGTATTATATGCTCCGTCATGGTCAGTACGTGAATGGTACCAGATTTGACTGTCTCTCGTATTTATTGGGAGAACTCCGTGAGATCAAAGGATCAGGTGGTCATGTCGCTGGGCTGACTGAGTCTAGCCGGATAATCAATGGCATCGTGGTCTGCCTCCGCTTCATTGCTAGACATTTGTTCATTGGGTTCTGCCGCCGCTTCACTCAGGGCACGAGCCCACTCATACTGAACTGCTGACCGCTCGTCCGGTGTAAACAGCTGGTCCATAATAGGCACCACTTTCTCGAAGGCTGTCCACATATCGGGGTCTAGGGTGAACCCTCGCGTAGGATCTTGGTAACGGCCCAGGCGTGGGAAGAAGGGTCCACGGTATACATAGATGGCATTGTCTATGTGGATGAGGTTTCCGCCGAGCTCACCACTCAACACCCGTTTAAATTTGGTCCAGCCGTCACGGTGTAGCGTAGCCGTATTCCACACGGTCTCAGCGCGCGACCAGCAAACATCTCCACGGTCTTCCACGAGAGTGACTTTATCTTCATAGGCGTGTAACCCCACCCGAGGTGTAAGGGGAAGGATGGCTCGTAGTACTGGTGACATGCTTGACCCAATGACGAACGGTGAATGGCACACACTCTGTCTGACCCTCGTATTTATGGTGAGGTCCAACTGTCAATGCCACAGCGCCAGGGTCAATAGGGCACAGACCATTACTAGGCCAACCAGCCGTGGCTGGTTCCGGCGTGAGCGCTCGTGGTCCATAGCCCGAGCATCAAGGATGGCTGTCATAGTCCAGCAGTGGTGAGTGATGGCACACCTCTCCATCGAGTGCACTCTGTCGAGGACCGCTTCTGTGAACTCTTTCAGGATCTGGCTTCGCCCCTCGTTGTCGTCGCCATCTGAACACATGGACCGAACCACTGCTCTGTAACCCGTGAGTGAATTAACCACGGTCGCATGCTGTAAATTGCAAGTCGCATAGGGATGGATGTCCGTCATGGCTCTGTAACCGTAGAAATGAAGGTGTGGGATCCAGAGGGACATGTTTTATAGACCATGTCACACATGCGCGCCTAGACGTAGCTCTACGGGTGTAGTCCGTGATACGTACTATTCTGATTGGTTAGTGCAAAAAGAGAGCAAAAACAAGAAAGATTACAGCGCCGGAGGCGCTCCTGGATTCCATGGAAAATTTTCTCCACGTCTCATGGTACAGCTCCGGTGAGGCAGGCTCAGGCTGGTGAGGCTCAGGCAAGTAGCTCCTCTCGTCAGATAGGCTCAGTCTGGTCAGGCAGGCTCAGGCTGGTCAGGTCAAGCAGGCCAATGAATGCAGCACCTAAATATTCCCACTTTTATACACCTACATAGAAGTACCCGGATGTAGGCGCGGACGAAAGCGAAAGCATGGTCATGGTCAGTACGTGAATGGTACCAGATTTGACTGTCTCTCGTATTTATTGGGAGAACTCCGTGAGATCAAAGGATCGGGTGGTCATGTCGCTGGGCTGACTGAGTCTAGCCGGATAATCAATGGCATCGTGGTCTGCCTCCGCTTCATTGCTAGACATTTGTTCATTGGGTTCTGCCGCCGCTTCACTCAGGGTACGAGCCCACTCATACTGAACAGCTGACCGCTCGTCCGGTGTAAACAGCTGGTCCACAATAGGCACCACTTTCTCGAAGGCTGTCCACATATCGGGGTCTAGGGTGAACCCTCGCGTAGGATCTTGGTAACGGCCCAGGCGTGGGAAGAAGGGGCCACGTTATACGTAGATGGCATTGTCTATGTGGATGAGGTTTCCGTCGAGCTCACCACTCAACACCCGTTTAAATTTGGTCCAGCCGTCACGGTGTAGCGTAGCCGTATTCGACACGGTCTCAGCGCGCGACCAGCAAACACCTCCACGGTCTTCCACGAGGGTGACTTTATCTTCATAGGCGTGTAACCCCACCCGAGGTGTAAGGTGAAGGATGGCTCGTAGTACTGGTGACATGCTTGACCCAATGACGAACGGTGAATGGCACACACTCTGTCTGACCCTCGTATTTATGGTGAGGTCCAACTGTCAATGCCACAGCGCCAGGGTCAATAGGGCACAGACCATTACTAGGCCAACCAGCCGTGGCTGGTTCCGGCGTGAGCGCTCGTGGTCCATAGCCCGAGCATCAAGGATGGCTGTCATAGTCCAGCAGTGGTGAGTGATGGCACACCTCTCCATCGAGTGCACTCTGTCGAGGACCGCTTCTGTGAACTCTTTCAGGATCTGGCTTCGCCCCTCGTTGTCATAGTCCAGCAGTGGTGAGTGATGGCACACCTCTCCATCGAGTGCACTCTGTCGAGGACCGCTTCTGTGAACTCTTTCAGGATCTGGCTTCGCCCCTCGTTGTCGTCGCCATTTGAACACATGGACCGAACCACTGCTCTGTAACCCGTGAGTGAATTAACCACGAACGCATGCTGTAAATTGCAAGTCGCATAGGGATGGATGTCCGTCATGGCTCTGTAACCGTAGAAATGAAGGTGTGGGATCCAGAGGGACATGTTTTATAGACCATGTCACACATGCGCGCCTAGACGTAGCTCTATGGGTGTAGTCCGTGATACGTACTATTCTGATTGGTTAGTGCAAAAAGAGAGCAAAAACAAGAAAGATTACAGCGCCGGAGGCGCTCCTGGATTCCATGGAAAATTTTCTCCACGTCTCATGGTATAGCTCCGGTGAGGCAGGCTCAGGCTGGTGAGCTCAGGCAAGTAGCTCCTCTCGTCAGATAGGCTCAGTCTGGTCAGGCAGGCTCAGGCTGGTCAGGTCAAGCAGGCCAATGAATGCAGCACCTAAATATTCCCACTTTTATACACCTACATAGAAGTACCCGGATGTAGGCGCGGACGAAAGCGAAAGCATGGTCATGGTCAGTACGTGAATGGTACCAGATTTGACTGTCTCTCGTATTTATTGGGAGATCAAAGGATCGGGTGGTCATGTCGCTGGGCTGACTGAGTCTAGCCGGATAATCAATGGCATCGTGGTCTGCCTCCGCTTCATTGCTAGACATTTGTTCATTGGGTTCTGCCGCCGCTTCACTCAGGGCACGAGCCCACTCCAACTGAACAGCTGACCGCTCGTCCGGTGTAAACAGCTGGTCCACAATAGGCACCACTTTCTCGAAGGCTGTCCACAGATCGGGGTCTAGGGTGAAGCCTCGCGTAGGATCTTGGTAACGGCCCAGGCGTGGGAAGAAGGGTCCACGGTGTACGTAGATGGCATTGTCTATGTGGATGAGGTTTCCGTCGAGCTCACCACTCAACACCCGTTTAAATTTGGTCCAGCCGTCACGGTGTAGCGTAGCCGTATTCGACACGGTCTCAGCGCGCGACCAGCAAACACCTCCACGGTCTTCCACGAGGGTGACTTTATCTTCATAGGCGTGTAACCCCACCCGAGGTGTAAGGTGAAGGATGGCTCGTAGTACTGGTGACATGCTTGACCCAATGACGAACGGTGAATGACACACACACTGTCTGACCCTCGTATTTATAGTCAGGTCCAACTGTCAATGCCACAGCGCCAGGCTCAATAGGGCACAGACCATGACTAGGCCAACCAGCCGTCGCTGGTTCCGGCGTGAGCGCTCGTGGTCCATAGCCCGAGCATCAAGGATGGCTGTCATAGTCCAGCAGTGGTGAGTGATGGCACACCTCTCCATCGAGTGCACTCTGTCGAGGACCGCTTCTGTGAACTCTTTCAGGATCTGGCTTCGCCCCTCGTTGTCGTCGCCATCTGAAAACATGGACCGAACCACTGCTCTGTAACCCGTGAGTGAAGTAACCACGGTCGCATGCTGTAAATTGCAAGTCGCATAGGGATGGATGTCCGTCATGGCTCTGTAACCGTAGAAATGAAGGTGTGGGATCCAGAGGGACATGTTTTATAGACCATGTCACACATGCGCGCCTAGACGTAGCTCTACGGGTGTAGTCCGTGATACGTACTATTCTGATTGGTTAATGCAAAAAGAGAGCAAAAACAAGAAAGATTACAGCGCCGGAGGCGCTCCTGGATCCCATGGAAAATTTTCTCCACGTCTCATGGTATAGCTCCGGTGAGGCAGGTCAGGCTGGTGAGGCTCAGGCAAGTAGCTCCTCTCGTCAGATAGGCTCAGTCTGGTCAGGCAGGCTCAGGCTGGTCAGGTCAAGCAGGCCAATGAATGCAGCACCTAAATATTCCCACTTTTATACACCTACATAGAAGTACCCGGATGTAGGCGCGGCCGAAAGCGAAAGCATTCTAGTACCCGGATGTAGGCGCAGACGTGAGCGAAATTCTAGTACCCGTCCATTGGTTCTTTTATCGATCGGTCATTGGGTTTTTTTCTCGACCGCTGATTGGTCCAAATGAAACTGCCCATCCTTCCCAGGTTAATTTACAATCCCCTTTTTGTGTTCAAGCTCTGTATATCGATGCCGCAACATTGTTGCCGAACATTGCCGAAAGGGAGACCTTTTGACCTGGATTTGACCTTTTGACCCGAAATCACCCGCGCACTTCCGGTGATGCCGCGCACTTCCGGATAACCCGCGCGCGCGCGCACACTGCGGCCGGCCGCGCACTTCCGGATAACCCGCCCGCGGCCGGGCCGGGCAAACAACCCGAATGTTGATAATCCGGACCGTACGTCTAAGGGGAAAATTGGAACTCTTCAGTGTTCGGAGGTAGTGTTATTGAAACCCGGTAGTGACGTCTGTGCGCAGAACCCACACCACCAAACCACAACCATGGACCCATAGTGGTGGGTCAAACGCACCCTCACGCATCCCCCAACATGCATGCTTTCTATACTACGACCCGACTGCGCATGCGCAGTCCATTGAACACGGATGAACCATGAGTCCAGTCGGATGCTGCTTCACGAGAGCTTCAAAATAAGACCTCATACGACTCCATCGGACCCATAATGACCCATGTCGGCGCCAAAATGTCTCTTTTCATACCCTTGGTCTACTGCGCCCCTAGATCCCAACACGTCTATTTCCATACCTTTTTCCCGCAATTCCCTGTCTGCGCATACGCAGAATGTTGAACACGAACGACACACTAGTCCAGGTGGATACTCCCTCACGAATGCTTCACATTGATACCTCATTTGATCCAATCGAACCATTAGAGGCTCCCCTAGATCCCAAAACGTCTATACCATACCCTTGGTCTACCGCGCATGCACAGAATAACCATATTCCAACCCCACACCCAGCCCATCGGATGCCCCCTCACATATGCTTCACATTGATACCTCACTCGACTCCATCGGACCACTAGTGACCCACCTAGACCCCAAAACGTCTATTTCCATACCCTTGGTCTACCGCGCATGCGCAGAATGACGATATTTCAACCCCACACCCACCCCATCAGATGCCCCTTCACGAATGCTTCACATTGATACCTCATACGACCCAATCGGTACGCTAGGGACCCCTTTCGACCCTGAAGATTGCCGGAGAATGCCGGAAAACTACTACTTTCTGTACGCGGAGGCAGACCGCATCACCACCAGACCGCATCGCCGCGGAGGAATACACACGCCCGATTCACGCAGACCGGGAGTGAGGTCACACTTGCCCAGAACATCGCCACAAAACCGCCACAAAATCTCATACCTGACGAAGGTCACCGAAGAGACACGGAGGTGAACGACATTGTGGAAAAACCCCACAGACAGGTCAGTACATGGCCTATCATGTTCACACGGACCTCACCGAAATGACACGGACGTACCCATCGGACCTCACCGAAAAAACACGAAGGTGAACGACATTGTAGGGAAAAACCCCACTGACAGGTCAGTACAGGGTGCACTCCACACTAGGCCACGGTTTCGCACAAATGTCCCCTCCCTAATTTCATAATAGGGAAGGTCGCCTGTTTTTGACAGCATGGTAATTCTTCTTCCCTTTCTACTAGCTGATATCTGTAGTATCACCCTGCTGGACGTAACCATTTCTTCAAACGAGGATATAACAATTGCTTGCTTATCGCATCTACGCGCCACTATAGAGTTAATGGTTTCCGGAATTGAATATCTGGCAGGACAAAATCCTCACTTTTTCGGGGAACGAAAATGATGATTCCCTTATGGCGATAAAATTTTACAAAAACGAGTAGGTCGGCCCCCTGATTTTTTTTGTTTTTTAAAATGCCCGTTGGACGGAGAAACTTTCACAAGTCTAACAAGAAAATCATTTCGTTTGTTTTCTCTGGATGGTGGGTCGAATTTGGCACATTTTCGTACATTTTATGGAGTTTTTCAGAAAAGTTGAAGAAGGTTTAAGGAGGATTGCACGTCTTTCCTTTTCAATTTGAATAGCTCACTTGTCTCCTGGAATAATGGCATGGGTGTGCCCATTCAGGAAATATATACTTTCACAGGGGTTTTGTTAAAGATTTTACATATATTTGAGGCCGAAGACCCGAACCCATGTCTATTTTAACCGCACATCATTTAGGTGTGGAATGCACCCTTAATGTAGGCGCCACTGCACGGTTATAATACACGAGTAGGCCAAATATTGTATGTTCTCCTGCACTACACTGGTTAAAAGCGCTTATTCGGACCTTGTTATGACTTGATATGGAACGGGATCGTGAAGTTCATTTATCTTAGTCAGAAATGTTTCGATTTTATGTATACTACATGGTATGATAGCATTGGCCTTGCGTATATGCTATTTTGACCTATACAGAATTACCTCCCGTTGATTGGGCATATATGTTACGATTAGTGACCTGTATGTCTAATTATTGTTAATGTGAATGTCAAAGTGATCAATTTTCAATACGGATCACACCAGTACCCTGATCTAAATTGAATGATATCGTATTATTCTGGTTTTGTCCCTTTTATCTCGAAGTTTGTACTCCCACCCCCCAATCTCTTGGAAAAGTCGGAATGAAAAATTATTGACAATTTGGCTCGAATTTCAGCTATTTTTGCGTTTATTTTGCTTCTAATGCCTCAATCGAAAGCTGGTCAACGCTCCCGATCTTTGTACATGGGTTTCATTGTCACGGTCAAAGCTTAATGCTATGATATCCTTATTGAGCTCGTAAACTCGTGATATTTTAGAAAAAGTCGCAAAAACAAAGATGGGGTAGGGGGAAAGTGATTGACGGGATGTCCGAGAAAACCGCATACTACAAGCAAGTGTCGCATACCAAGAAACTCGCAAACACTTCCAGATTGGCATAGCCTTGAGAACAGAAATTCTGAGAAAACACCCTAGCCTTAAGGGTGCACTCCACACTAGGCCACGGTTTCGCACAAATGGCCCCTCCCTAATTTCATAATAAGGAAGGTCGCCTGTTTTTGACAGCATGGTAATTCTTCTTCCCTTTCTACTAGTTGATATCTGTAGTATCACCCTGCTGGACGTAACCATTTCTTCAAACGAGGATATAACAATTGCTTGCTTATCGCATCTACGCGCCACTACAGAGTTAATGGTTTCCGGAATTGAATATCTGGCAGGACAAAATCCTCACTTTTTCGGGGAACGAAAATGATGATTCCCTTATGGCGATAAAATTTTACAAAAAAGGAGTAGGTCGACCCCCTGATTTTTTTCGTTTTTTAAAATGCCTGTTGGACGGAGAAACTTTCACAAGTCTAACAAGAAAATCATTTCGTTTGTTTTCTCTGGATGGTGGGCCGAATTTGGCACATTTTCGTACATTTTCTGGAGTTTTTCAGAAAAGTTGAAGAAGGTTTAAGCAGGATTGCACGTCTTTCCTTTTCAATTTGAATAGCTCACTTGCCTCCTGGAATAATGGCATGGGTGTGCCCATTCGGGAAATATATACTTTCACAGGGGTTTTGTTAAAGATTTTACATATATTTGAGGCCGAAGACCCGAACCCATGTCTGTTTTAACCGCACATCATTTAGGTGTGGAATGCATCCACATGTCCTATCATGTTCACAGGTCAAGCCCCATTCACCCAGACCGGAAGTGACGTCATACCTACAAGAGCGCCCCTGGCGGAAAAAAGGAACCAAGAGTTACCTACCTGGAAAATATGACTTTAAATAGCCTTTGGCTACTACTAACGCCTAAGATTTGGGGGAATATTTCCCGACCAGCGGAAAATTCCTTAACATAACGGAATATTCCCTACCATGTTAAGGAAATTCCATAACATGCTGCGGAATATTCCTTGTTGAATTTTGAGGAATATTCCGTTGGTGTAATAGCCGGGGAATATTCCATAAATTTTAAGATTTTTTTCTTTCAGTGTGGAGGGCCTCGTGCACTTCGTGGACGCTCTTGAATCTTTCCAGTTATCCCTAACCCGGTGCTCATCCGGTGAGTGAGATATATCGTCACTTCTGGTCCATATCCACCGACCTCTACTAGACCTGCATAACTTTCGTTCGATTGAACTCTCTTTTGTGAGAGAAACGCTTGTGCATTAAATATGTTTACGTGGAGTACAGCTCAGAAGTTTGTCTATTTCTATATTGAACACTCTTGTCTACGCAGAAACGTTGAAGCGATCTTTATAGATCAAACCACCAACTTCCACCTGAATCTAGCTTCCGGAAGGGGGTATTATGTCATAAAAGACAGGTCAACTCCGGTATTTCTACTCGAGCGCCAACGTCCGGTTGTTTGCCCAGACTGTCACCATCATCACTCGACGTTCACTGGCGACAGCGTTTGCCTATATCGAACTACCCAGTGGGCCATGAGGATGGTGACTAAAGTAATATTTTTTTCAGCAATATGACAGACAACCCCACCCTTTGACGATGGTGGTCGACAAGGCACTCAACGAGGACATACTCTCAAATAGAGCCTCCTCATTGAATAAGAGCGACCACGATGAAGTTGCACATAGACAATAAACGTAATAATGAATAAGATGTAATATTGGAGATATTAACATGTGTAATACACAATCTTTTTCATTGTTGGTCTCTCTTTCTCTCTCTCATCTGATTTTAAGTAACTGTCCTAGCTAGCCAGTGCATATGTGCACATCATTTGACGACCAGGTCACCACTCTCGTCGTACTGTAGAGTACGACTGCTTCAAAAGCACACCAAGCATTCTCCATTGAGACCCGCGCTCATCAGAGCTCAATTTCACCATCCCAGTTTTATTCTACCCAACAATAGTAATCAAGGTTGACATATTTAGACCCAGATGGGCCCACATCTACCAACACACTGTCATGTGATTCTAATTCCTTCACTCGACTCGCGGTAAATGATTCAACTCTTCATAATAGCTTTCTATATAATTTAATTGCCCGTGAGGTTAACATGGAACACCGATTGTCATTAATAAATACATGCTGAGAGAGAGACAACCGGTGCCATGACAATACATATTCGTAAACCATTTCTGACAGAAAACATATATACAGGTCCTGTAAATTAGTACGGTCAAACACCAGAAGCAGGACTAACCAAGCAATGACATACATACAACTTTACAAGTACTTGCATGCACAGATATGAACAACACACATTAATTTTATACATGTAGCATGAATTGTTCCAAGACATATTTACAGGTACATATTAATAGCAATATAATGGAATCTGAATGTTGATTATAACATGGCATACATGCTGTTACTGAATTTCAGCGCTCAACCGAAGGCCTAAAAAAATTTATAATAATAATTGAACATAGACAAGCAAAATCAAAACCACAAAGAAATAGCCCGTTCCCGACTTAGCCTGTATGAAGGTATAGTGTAACCCCATAAACAGAGAAGTTGGGGGCGAGCTGGATTAACTGGAAAGACGGCTTGGTTCAAGTTAACTAAAACTTGGCGGTAAATAGCCTTTTGTTTCATTGCCCGTGAGGTCAATTGTTCAACTGTTCACCTTACAATCGGCAGTTATATAAACCAAGGTCAGTCAGGTGTGAATCACTTTTTGAATCTTTGCTACGGTTGTAAGGGTGGTACCTTGTTTGTGCTCAAATTTGTTTTATTTTAGATTAGATCGTTAATGATCAAAAATGAACACATTGTCCCTGAACTGAACTTCCTTGAGATTAAGACTGTTTGTCTCATCGAGGAACTTGCTTCGGAATGAATCACCTAAATTCCATCTGGACAAGAAGTCCGGAATTCTGTTGTCGGACCCTTTGCAATGGACTGCCCGAATTTCAAATTCATGCATGGCAGCGTGAAAAAGTATTTCCCTTAAACAATTCTGCATAAACTGGTCCTTATATCTCCCGGTGTTGATTGCACAAACTGAGACTAAATTATCACATTGTATGAGAATACGCTTTCCACGAAGTTGTTGACCCCATAGCTTTACACAAACCACTACCGTAAGCAACTCCAAGCAATTTATGTGTAATTGTAACTTTTGGATCTTCAAAGGGAAATCTGAGTGGAAAGATAATTTGAATTGTGGGGGCCAACCGCCACAACCTGTGGGACAGGCATCACAAGCCAATGTCTCATCTGGACAAGACCAATCTTCGAATGCCATCATGGACACTCCATTGTATCGTGGTAAAAATCTTTCCCACCATAATAGGTCCAGTTTGACCTCACTGGGGATGTAAATGGACTGCGTTTGTTCCTCTGGAAACATTCTAAGCAAGGACAACAACCTACTTACAAAAAGCCTACCGGAGCGCACACAGCTCGACACAAAGTGCAATTTATCCAACAGGGATTGCCACTCTTTTAATGTGGCTTCAGATTTTCTTATCCAGTTTTGAACTGGGTTTAGAATCTCTTTTACACGATCATTGGTTATAGTCAACGTAAAAAGGGAATCTCCGTTGCAGGGGCCCATGCTTTTTCACTTGATTCTTCTAAACCACAATCGTATAAAGTTTTCCCTAATGAGCCGAAAGCTGCGTTGGCTTTCTTCTTGACCTCTGCTCCTGCTAAATCGTCAATATAATTGACTATAGTGTTTCCTGCTTTCTTCAGAATAAAAACAATAGCTGACGTCACTCGTTGGCACATATGTGCCGATGAGCGTGACCCCATAGAGAGCACAGCATAAAAAAAAAGTGACCTTTCCAATGAAATCCCACTTTATTCACGTCTCCAGGGTCCAAAGGGATCTGCCTATAAGCACGTCTTAAATCACGTTTGAACAACAGACAACCCCTACCCTTCTCTTTCCCGATGGCTACTAAGTTGTCCACTGAAGGGAAAGTCAAATTTATTAACTCCCCTAAATAAATATCCTTTGATATAAAATCATTTATGGCTTGACCATGAGGAAAGCTGAGGTCCAAAAAACTCTCCTCTCTGACGAGTCTGATTTTGGTACAGAATTAAGAGGAGGTCAAGTACATTTGGCTAGCGAGAAATGGATTTGTGCTGGCCGGTCCTACTATCGCGCCGTTTGCTATCTCCTTCCTTAGGTACTTGTAAATATCTTCAGGGTGATCAATCGCACCCGAGTGGTTTTTTGGCCACAGTGTTTGGGGGGAGGAAAAACCTAAGCCTACAGTACCCAGAGGGAACCCAAATTCTAAAAATTCACAAATAATCTTATCTGAATAATCATGGAGAGACTCTCTGAGAAATGGGACTCTTAGTTTTGAGATAACAGGAAGTTTACATTCTAAATAATTTGGTTTTCCCGAGGCTGCTATCAGGTCATGCATTTCTATGACTTGTTGACTCTTATTCTCTGCCCCGACTGCCAAATCACGAATCAAGCAATCAATATGTTTGCGGCAAAAAGCCTTGAAGTTATCCGACATGGTAACGGGTATGATCTTCTTTGTATTATCGAATATATCTACTTGCACTTTCTTTCTGCTACCCCCCGGATAAGTACATGTATTAATAGTGTCTGCTTTTGACTTTGCCCACTCTGGATAAAAACAATGAGCATCTGGGTTCAATGTTTTTAGCCCACCACATTTTCTAACTAGTCAACTGGATTGATGTGGACAGACGGGGAAACATTCAGCATGTTTAGATTTTGTTTGGTCTTTTTGAAAGCATGTCGCACAAAAATGAAAAACTTCTCTGTTCACCCATTTAATGTTTATCGAGTGAGAAGATGTGTGTGTGTGAGGTACCCTTAAGGATACGATACCCCACAGGATAAATTATGAAGTTGAAAGTGTGTGATCTACTGCCAAATGGTATGAGTGCTTGACTTGCGAGTTAAATTTTATACTGGATTGTTTCAAATGATATATTTCGAGAAAATGCATGGTGTATGTTACCTGATATGTACCACCCGGAAATTGCATATGCTAATGGTTTCGAGCAGAGTGAGGAAGCGAGACCTTAAGTTGACAGCATGTGTCGCGCGCTGAATTCTGGGATCGCGCACTTCCTGATAGCAACGTGCCGATCCAGCGTGTGATTTGGGCTGCCATCAATTTGGTTTTATTTTCCCTCTTTGCCGGTAAAGATTTTATGATTATTGTATTATCCAACTGCATAAATATATAGAGAATATGTTATGGCTTGTCAGTGTCGGGACATGTCAGCTAAAGCATAGAACGACCGGGAAATCCAGTTGCTCTGAAATTAGATCAGACAGTCTGAATTTGTATTGCGTTATTGAACGTTGTGTTTACGTTATGCTTGTCGAATGATGAAACGCTCCCGATAATTGATTTATGCTACACCATTCAGTATTATGGGTTTTGTAATGATTCTCTGGATTATTTGATTGAAATTGTAGCTTGTTAGGAGAAATATCTTAAGAGAACGCTAATTTTCTGTCTGATCATCAGATGACATGATTAAGGAAAGACAACTCTTGATGCCATATGCGAACGTCAGGGTTCGTACACCCGTCATGTATCCTGGAAAATTGGCTATCCATTACTGGAAACAGAATCGAAATATAATTAATTCTGTCGTGAATGCATTTAATTGATATGACAAAGTTTAATTACGACCAAATTGATTTTTATTCAGAGTTGCATTATTTTAAATATATACACAATTATTAATGAGAAATGGATTTATCTGACTATATGCACATCGATCATGTTATATCAAGTACAGGAATCCATCTCATTGAATTGTAATTGGATTATTGATTCTAGTTGAATAAATAGTATCGATTTATTGATTTTATTTCCTTTTAATTTAATTGATTGGTAATCAGATAATTAATTTGATTTCATAGTGTTCCAACATGGCAGTGTGACTATGCGTCACAGGACCTACGAAGTAAGGTAGGCATTAGGACAGGCACTGAGCTCTTGGCAATCCCCCCCCCCCCCCCCTCCCCCAGCCCCAAGTTGAAATCCTGCCTATATTAAGATGGGCACATGCAGCCCAAGTCAGAATCACCAGAGATTTTCATCAAAAATCACCAGAAATTTTCGATTAAAACAGTATTGAATATTTTGTTGAAGATTAAAAGTGATGGGATTGAATGAATAGTTTACCAGTTACTGTGCTGATGTGAATCTGTGACACACCAACACACTCTGTGGCAGTGATTCTGTGACACACCAACACACTCCGTGGCAGTGATTCTGTATCCCTTAATCAAGGAATCAAAATTTGAAATGACAAGAAAAATTTAGACATAATTACACATGTAATGTTTTTGATTAAATTATATCCCAGTGTGATATATAGTCAATATTCAAGAAGTACAATCAAAGTTACTTTATCTAGTTAAATTCTACCCAAAGAAAAAAATTAAGACCCTTTAAACATGCCGTCAATGCCAGATGTTGAGTTTTATACAGCTGTAGATCAGGGCTCTGGGTGCATATATCATGTTTCCATACACTTGATGCACACAACAGCGGCAAAAACAAAGCCTCCTTGAACAACCTATCTTTATACAGGAAATTCTTAACCCAGAAAATACCATTCTCTCTCAAAAGAAAACAATTTACGTCAGGAAGGCCTTTTTTATTAAGCTAATTTTGTTAGGTAAGGGCCTACTTAGATTCAATAATTGTCATGAAATTTCTTTGGTTATATCTTAATTGCAACTATGTTTGTTCCTCAAACCTGACATGCTTGAGCTATACATGTATAACACACTTTCATGTGAGAGTCCAGACATTCCACCATTCATGTGAACAAATTGTACTAAACATGGAATAATTAAATTCACACTACCCATTTCTACAGTATCAGTACTATGTTACTATCTGTAGCAGTTGAAACCCAGTAAAACTTAAACAATTAAAACCAGTAAAGAAATGTGTCTGTTGAATAACAGAAAATATGGTATGGAGATTTGAATGAGTAAACTACTTACACGATACCAACAAAATGTCCCAACACAAGCTGATAAATTCTTTGGGTGGCTTGCAGGACGGCTCTGTTTCACCCTCAGTAAATTTTATCATTGTTGCTCACAGGCTAATCTGAAGGATGATACCAGATCTTTCTATGTTCTGCTGGGTTATTGCACCGGCTGACTTAATTGGTTGATGTAGGATATTTCATCATCAGTGGCAATTTGACCTAAATTTGAAGCCTGCATGATTTGGTCTGTGATGAAATGTTTGGATGTGAAATAGGATACACGTTAAAGGCCACAGTTTACATATATCTATAACAATATAGTGAATTGTGTGTATTAAGAATGGCAAGTTGCCTGGTAATAGCAGTGTAGATAAATGCACTAACAAATGATGGAAAATTAGCATTTCCTATTTCATTATCCCATCACGTTTTGTACTGTGTTATATATACAGTGAAACATACAGCCAAGGTTTCCCAAGGGGCATGACAGTGCACTCGCTGAGCTATCAATAAATAATAAAAAAAATAATTATAAATGAAATTTTCCTCAGAATTCGGTCAGCTCAGAACTTGCTGGTAACAATGCCCTAATGCACGTTCATGCCAAAAATCAAGGCTCTAATGTCAATGGTTCTCCATATTTTGCCGACGAAAGAACTCGGATGGACTGACTCACTGACTCATTACCGGACAATTTGCGATCTGTAGCCTACTTCGTAGGAATTAATATATTAAAGTTCTGAATCTATCTTGAACTATAAAGCACTGGAATTGTCAAACTAATATCTGAAGATTTGCTAGAACTTCTTGCGAATTGAGGTTTCTCAGTACTTGCTTTGCTTGGGGAAGAGTACTTCTGTCAATATGGCGGATTGTTTCAACGACCTTGCTCTTGGTTAGGTCCAGCCAATCAGCGAGTACTGTAGGTTCAACTTTTCTCGCTTAGACCAATCAATAACGTACTGTTCCAATGCAGACAGGACTATCTTCTGGTCGGCCTTCAGATTTATTCTTCTTGGCTCTCTATATTTAGGTCCTTTCATCAGGAGTAATTTCAGATCCTTATCACTCACCACATCAAGGTCACCAGTCACAATATGTTTGCATGGTGTATAGATAAAGTTCGACAATTCACAATCACAACTATATCCTCCTGACGTGTATAAGTTCCAGTCAAACTCCTTGACAGCATTGGAGTAATTGAATATTTTGGTGGCTATAGATTTAGTATACTTATATGAAATGCAAGGAGGTTCTGTGAACTTGAAATAGTTTGGTACAGCGTTGCGTACCTCTGGATCATTCAGGATTCGAGATAAATTAATGATGTCCAGTCCTTTATCTAAGTAGTTGAGTTTCAAGAAAAGCCGATCTTGAGATGTTTCGATTATGTTCACTGGACGATACAACCGAAAATACGCTATATCTTGACATACTTTACTGATTTTTGATAGTATTATATTTCCTGAAGACGCAGATTGTTGTATATCTCTGGCTATTTGATTTAAAGCTCTCAGAGGTAACGCATACAGAACTGTACGTCAGCTATGTATACTATTGGGTGCGTTAGTTAAACCCACTAAGTAATTTAAAGTGGTATGATCGTGAATCATCGAACTATTAAACTTTCGCCAACCATGGCTGCGTTGTCTCCGTTGATGGGGTTTAAATAGTTGGGTAATGTTGGATATATTTGACCGGTGGTTTGTAGCATTGCCGAACCCACTGACATTATCATTTAAACCAAACGGAAACACTGACCCAAGTTCTAGCATCCAGAATAATTCCCGCTCTCGGATTTTTCTCTCAAATCCAAAGGGGGGAATCCTTAGTAGATGGATAGACGACGTCTATGATCTGAATACTAAAGTTATCCCAGCCATGGTCGGGTCCAGAAAAATGTCTACCTATAAGCAATTGCTTTTTCCTAACGGATTTTCTGTGACCGTTCACCCTAAGATGGAGTCTTTGGGTGGTCTTGCCAACATACTGTTGACCACACTTCTTACAGGAAACTAAATAAATACAGTTTGTAGTAGAAAACCAATGCATGTACCTTTTCTTGTTAGTAGTGGGCAAATATCTGACCCAATAATAGGTTTCAATGTGATTGGTGAGTTAGTCAACAACACTAATGCCAAAGCTGGAATTCCACCAGAGTTTAAATCTGCATTTTCGTCCCTCGAACAGTCACAATTACAATCATTGTACCATTCTGTTCAATCAAAAGGAGAACAGAACTACCCTGTGAGAACTGGTAAGCGGCTTTTAAATATAGCCCCAGGTGAGATTGTCAATGTTTCATGCCATGTCCGCACATCTCTAGTCACTGGCAAAGTCCCAATGTTGTTTGAGTCAGATGCTGAGCAAAATTGGCGAGAAGGACTGGAGTTTAGTGACAGTCTCGTGTCATTAGATATGGGATCTTTTCACAGAATTGACATCCCCATACTCAATAGTAGTAACCGTCCCATTGAGCTTTGTTCAAAGACCTTGCTTGGCCACTTGAGTTTTGTCAATGCCATAGTACCAACAGTGCCTGAACCTATAATACCAACAGAGAGGGAACAGCCATGTGTGTCTTCCGTGGGTACAGCTGCAGATATTTCAGATGAGGAGTAGGAACCGCCCATTGACTTGTCCCATCTATCTGAAGACCAACAGAGAGTTGCGAAACGTATGCTCCGAGAAAAGAATTCAGTATTCTCTCGTAACGCAGATGACCTTGGCTGTATTCCAAACTTGCAAATGGAGATAAAGCTTGAAGATAACCATCCAGTACAGCAGAGATATTCAGCCATCCCACCGCCATTGTATCATGAAGTTAGAAAATACATTCAAGATCTACTTGACATGGGATGGGTCACAAAGTCCAAGTCACCATATTCGTCTCTGGTTGTGTGCGTAAGAAAACGTAACGGTTCATTAAGGCTATGCGTGGACTTCAGACTCCTGAATAAAAAAAAAGATTGCAGACCGACAACCTATTCCCGGTGTGCAAGATGCCCTAAATAGGCTATCTGGAAACTCTTGGTTCTCCCTGCTGGACCAGGGAAAGGCCTAACATCAAGGGTTTATGCATGACAACAGCAAACATCTCACTGCATTTGTGACTCCTTGGGGCCTGTTCCAATGGAACAGAATCCCCTTTGGACTGACCAATTCACCAGCTGCGTTTCAGAGGTGCATGGAGGAATGTCTAGATGGTTATCGTGATCACATATGTCTTCCTTATTTTGATGATGTTATCGTCTTGCAAAGACTTTCGAGGAAGAAGTTGATAATGTGCGCAAAGTGTTACGGCGGCTCAATTCCTTTGGTATAAAGCTGCGTCCTGACAAATGTGACCTATTCAAAAGGCAAATCTGGTATTTAGGTATGGTTGTCTCTGAGGAGGGATACGGCATGGATCCAAAAGACATCGCAGCAGTTGTAGCCTTGAAAGAACAAAGACCAGCCAATGTGGGACACTCCGGAAACTACTAGGCCTGATTGGCTATTATCGTCGTTACATCCAGGACTTTTCAAAAATTGCAACGTCATTGTATGACTTACTGAAGGTTGACAAGGAGAATAGGAAAACTAAAGGTTTGAAGTCCTCCAGAAAACAGAAGCCGACGTCTAGCCAAGCCCCTTCTAATCATCCGATCGAATGAAAGGACCTCCACCAGAGAAGTTTGGAGATTCTTATTGACGCCTTAAGATGGAATTGGAGCAGTATTATATCAAACCCAGAATGACAAGCTGCGTGTGATTGGTTATGGCTCTCGAACTCTGTCTCCCGCCGGAAAGAACTATCACCTTCATTCGGGTACACTTGAATTTTTAGACTTGAAGTGGGCTGTGACTGACAAATTTAGGGACTACCTTTACTGTGCGCCCAACTTCACTGTGTATACGGATAATAATCCGCTGACGTACGTGACAACCAGTGCCAGGTTGAACGCTACAGGTCACAGATGGGTAGCAGAGTTGGCTGATTACAGATTCACTATAAAATATAGGCCAGGCAGGAATAACACAGTGGCGGACACGCTTTCCAGAATGCCAATAGGAAACTACATTCCCATGTGTACGGAAGAGTGTTCCTTCGACCCCATTCAAGCCATAGTAACAGATACATCAGTACAGGATGACAGCGCTCCGTGCTGTTTGCCTGTAATAGCTGTAGGGTGCTCAGTAGATGTCTTCAACAGTGAAAGTCCACCCGAAACAAACACGTTCCTCGACAAGGTTCAATTACGCGATGCAGAGTCTAAAGATCATGCCATCAAGCGAGTGATCCAGTTGAAAAGTCAGGATCACAAGCCATCTGTCCGACAGTTGCGAAAGGAACCACCCGCTGTTAGAGCTCTAACAAGAGAATGGCCCAAGCTGAGAGTCGTAGATGAACTACTTTACCGGAAGACTGCATCTAATTGTCAGTTGGTTCTACCCAAGTCTTTACTCCAACTTGTGTTCCGGGAACTACATGACAACATGGGACACTTAGGGACAGAACGTGTCTTAGATTCAGCAAGAAACAGATGTTATTGGCCACATACGAAGAGGGACATAGAAGAATGTGTCACCAAGAGGTGTGTTTGTCTGAAACAGAAACGCCCGAATAAACCGGTTCGTGCCCCTATGGAAACAATCTTGTCCACCTACCCTCTAGAACTGGTCTCGATTGATTTTCTGCACTTGGAAAGGAGTAAGGGTGGGTTTGAGTATGTGTTCCTGGTTGTTGACCATTTCATCAGGTTTGCGCAAGCATACCCCACAAGGAATAAGTCTTCCAAGACGGCAGCTGACAAACTGTTTAACGACTTTGCATTTAAGTTTGAGTTCCCTACTAAAATTCTGCGCGACCAAGGTGGGGAATTTGAGAGTAATCTGTTTGCCGAACTTACCCGTTTATCCGGAATAGGGAACTGCCATACTAATCCGTATCATCCCCAGTGCAACGGCAAAGTGGAGAGGATGAACTGAACGCTACTACAAATGTTGCGGACCTTGCCAGAGGCCCAGAAAGGGAACTGGAAGGATTCACTTGACAAGGTCATACATGCTTACAACTGCACTCGTCACGAGTCTACGAACTTCTCCCCGTTTTACCTTCTATACGGTCGTTCACCGAGACTACCAATAGACTTCATATTTGGATTTGAGCAAAGCCCCCAGTCTAAGAACCAATCTGACTTTGTGAAAGACTGGCAACGCCGGATGACAGAAGCTTATGAAGTGGCATCTCAACAGTCTGGAAAACTCGCCGAATCAAACCGGAAGAGATACAACAAGAAGGTATATAATACCACTCTCAGTCCTGGGGATAGAGTTCGTGTTAGGAATTTGACCCTCGTGGTGGAACAGGGAAATTGCGGTCATACTGGGAAGAGGATGTGCACATCATAGTTCGGCAGCAGGGCAGCAACCCTGTGTTCGAGGTCAAACCTGTGAAAGGCAAAGGCCGTGTTCGGATCCTACATCGCAACCTGTTGCTGCCATGCGACTTTTTACCGATTGATCCCGGTCCTGTTCAAAAGTGCAGGAAGGTTCCTAGAAAGCAGGTCTCTGCTAGGCCACCAACGCCAAATGCTGGCCAACCTGCCGATTCAGACTCTGATGACGATGCTGGGGAGTTTGTTATGATCGAGTGCCCACGAAATGACGGTAGTGTCGCGGGTCCTATCCCAATCATTCCGATGGTTCCAGCCAACGAATTTCGGAGCAGTGTTGATCCCAATCCTCCAGAATCTCTACGGAATGGTGAGGAGTCACCAGCAGAGGTTATAGACTCCGAATGTGAGGGGACCAGCGGCGACGATTCAATTCAGCGCTTGCCGCCAAGACAGCGGCGTCCGCCCATGCGACTAACTTACCCTTCAATGGGCCGTCCAGAGTTTCAACGGTCGCAAAGAATTGAAACAGCATGGCAACGCTGTCACATGGATACGGGTTAGCCTCCCTCATCCACGATCTCTATATATATAAATTGTGAATAAATGCCAAAAAACTGCAAGTACAACTAGTCAGATTGCATCACGTGTTATGAGAGAGTGTATGGTTGTGTTACTGTATGCTACATTGGTATGAATTAGACTTCATGTAGACATCGGCCAGAATATGTTCTTGCGCAGCATTCCTCACATAGGGCCCATGTGATTTCTGTTGCGGAATAGTTATTAAGGAAAGTATGCTGAACAGTCAGTAGTCGTACCGGTGCCAAAAGTGTCATCCTATGCATGTTGGTCTAGGTAGATTTGTTAACAGTTATGAAGTACAACCAGTGGTTTAAAATGTCAGAGCATTTATCTTTTTCCGGGGAAAGCGTGGGGTACCCTTGAGGATACGGTTCCCCACAGGATAAATTATAAAGTTGAAAGTGTGTGATCTGCTGCCAAATGGTATGAGTGCTTGACTTGCGAGTTTAATTTTATACTGGAGTGTTTCAAATGATATATTTCGAGATAATACATGGTGTATGTTACCTGATATGTACCACCCGGAAATTGCATATGGTAATGGTTTCGAGCAGAGTGGGGAAGCGAGACCTTAAGATGACAGCATGTGTCGCGCGCTTAATTCTGGGATCGTGCACTTCCTGATAGCAACGTGCCGATCCAGCGTGTGATTTGGGCTGCCATCAATTTGGTTTTATTTTCCCTCTTTGCAGGTAAAGATTTTATGATTATTGTATTATCCAACTGCATAAACATATAGAGAAAATTGTTATGGTTTGTCAGTGTCGGGACATGTCAGTTAAAGCCTATAACGACCGGGAAATCCAGTTGCTCTTAAATTAGGTCAGACAGTCTGAATTTGTATTGCGTCATTGAACGTTGTGTTTACGTTATGCTTGTCGAATGATGAAACGCTCCCGATAATTGATTTATGCTACACCATTCAGTATTATGAGTTTTATAATGATTCTCTGGATTATTTGATTGAAATTGTAGCTTGTTAGGAGAAATATCTTAAGAGAACGCTAATTTTCTGTCTGATCATTAGATGGCATGATTAAGGAAAGACAACTCTTGATGCCATATGCGAACGTCAGGGTTCGTACACCCGTCATGTATCCTGGAAAATTGGTTATCCATTACTGGAAACAGAATCGAAATATAATTAATTCTGTCGCGAATGCATTTAATTGATATGACAAACTCAAGTTCAATTACGACCAAATTGATTTTTATTGAGAGTTGCATTATTTTAAATATATACACAATTATTAATGAGAAATGGATTTATTTGACTATATGCACATCGATCATGTTATATCAAGTACAGGAATCCATCTCATTGAATTGTAATTGGATTATTGATTCTAGTTGGATAAATAGTATCGATTTATTGATTTCATTTCCTTTTAATTTAATTGATTGGTAATCAGATAATTAATTTGATTTCATAGTGTTCCAATTAATATATTAAAGTTCTGAATCTATCTTGAACTATAAAGCACTGAAATTTGTCAAACTAATAGATTGTTATATTATTTGAGTTATTACAAAATATAATTGATGTCTGAATTCTGAGATTGCGCACTTCCTGATAGCAACGTGCCGATCCAGCGTGTGATTTGGGCTGCCATCAATGTGGTTTTATTTTCCCTCTTTGCAGAATAAAGAGTATGATTGGCGCTCCAGCTGACATTGACAAAGTGTTGGAGTTATGTATGTTACATGTGAGCATTTATTCCGTTGAAAACGTGGGCAGAACCAGTCTTCATCAGATACTCTAGGTTTAGTGGCTGATTTATTGGAATCAATACTATTTCTCCCTACCCCTCCTTTCCTTTCATAATGCTTTCCCCGCTTGTCCATGAGCATGCGGACCTCTACGATAGATGTATCGTCCCCCCAGTTCTTCTCCCCCTTTTCAATCAACTGTCGCCACGCAGCATAAAAATTTCTTAGAGTATCCCAGTCAAACTCACTTCGATAATACGCTATCTCTTTCTCAGGATATCTAACCTGGCCTGCTTTTCTGTGCTGGTTATATTAGCATTCAAAACAATTTATAACTCTCCTGCTAGTAACTGATTAAAATACAAACTGTTTAAAGTAACAGGGTTACTGGTAAATTCGAAGCTTAAAGCAGCATGAGGCCAGTCTAACTGACGTTTAACTTTATCGGATGGCTTGGCCACCATTCCTGATTTTAGTGCTTTCGTTTCTGTTTTCTCGAAATAGATTGAGAGTCCGAGTCGCTGTCCTGAGAATCTGGGGACACTGAATCGTCACTGTCTATTAGGCCATAGGAGTGAAGTTGAGCCCTAGCTTTACGAGCTAGCCCTTACTGCAAACCTTGAGGGACTTAAGGAATAGTTCTGAGACTTAGTTATTGTTCGGTATAATCTGAGGTACTCCTCAAAGACACTTCTTGGACTTTGTCAGTTTTATAGCATATCTTGAGGGACTTCCCCTTACAAAAAATATCTTATAGGAGCCTATAAGACTTTGAAAACTCCTATAAGATTCTAAAAAATCATATAAAATTCTGAAACATCCTATAAGATTCTGGAAAAAATCATATAAGATTTAAAAAATTCTATAAGATTCTAAAAACTTCAATAAGATTCTGAAAATTCTGAAAAATCCTATAAGATTCTAAAAAATCCTATAAGATTCTGAAAAATCAATAGGATTTCTACATTATTGGAATTTTCCCACAAACTGTTACAGTAACATAACATTATAAATTAGAGCTACATGTATACAAGTTTCAATGATATTAATTAGCTCTGGGAATATCCCAGCTTAAAGTTGGCTGATTTGATTTCACTCAGTGACATCGAATCTCATTTCAATGAAACCACTAAACATCAGATTTGTACTTCACAGTTCAAAATAGCTGCAACTGTGTAAAATATTCACATGTGGTTACCGACATATTACTCAGAACTGTGAACACTGTTTGGGGTCTTTTAAAGTGATCAGTACCATGAGTTTCTATTTGAATAAAATAAAGATATTTATAATATCCGTCTCCCACATATTAGTGTTATCAAAACAGTATCATATTAGATAAGAAATCTAGTTGAATTCAGATTTTATAATCATTCCAAATCCATAATTTTATAGTAAAATTGGACAAAATGGGAGAATATTTTTAGAAGAATCTGTTCTAACATAACAATGTCAGCAAAAAAAAAATGCCCATTAAAGAATACTTTATATTATCCTCATCATTATTATTATCACTTGTTTAAATATAATATATATATATAATTTCTGTTTCTGATAGTCTTTTTCCTTTAACTGTCTCGTCAAAATGGGTGGAGTTATCTGCCCTTGGAAATTTAATTGAACACCGGGGGCGCCACCAGTCGACAACAAACAAAATGGCTGACCTCCAACTGCAAAAATCAGATGAATTTGTTCATGTTAAACTGGAGCTATGGAGGTTTGAAGAACTGTATTGCAGATGGTGATGAGTGCAGCTAGTGATATGGTAAGTAAATAATAAATATAACTATAATATTTCTGTTTTTCATAACTTAATAAGCAAAGAACTGAGCTGAACAGTGATGCAGACCTGGGAGTATCAGCTATTATTATCAAGTTTCTCTTGACATACTTGGCATATTAACAAATTTATATTGGCCTCAATAAATATTGCTATATGGACTGCAGGTTGCAATAATGTACTTCACCTTATAATTGCAGTCAAATTTAATGGGTCATATAGCATGGCTTTCACAAAGAAATATCCATATCTCTGTCTCAATATCACTTTCAGATCTACCCAGGTTCCTTAGGCAGTGTGGATTGCCTTTGTTATGATTGTGTGAATTGTCAGCTTGGAAAACCCAGGCTTGAGGACCTCATATGAAGATTGGCATGCACCCCTGGAGGAAATCCCCTGAGGGTGAGATATTTTTATCACAAAACTGCTTGTATATTTCCTGTTCATGTCAAAACAGGTGGATGTAACTGGTTGGGGGATGGTAGCTCTAAATAAATAATCTAATTGTTTTTAACTGTTTATTGATTTATACAATTTATTGATTTTTGTTTCTTACAGAAGATTGTAGAATATTTCCATACCAGATTTTTGACAAAATGGTAAAGAAATATGTTTTAAAATATATTGATAATAAAATGTTAGCATAACCTATTTTTAGCTGTAATCAGAAAAAGTATAATCAATAATGATTAAACTTTTCATCATTATAACAGGCTATATTTTCCTTGTCTATTGATTGCATTATTCATATACCAAAGCTAAGGATCTTCACACACTTCAATTGTACATTTCTACCCACATCTTGAGAAATGAAAACATTTCATTTCATACATTTATTTCATTTCAAAAATTTAAGATACAATTTGTAGTTAATAAGCATTTATTTGTTATTTGAAACCCTGTATGGAGATTTAGTTGAACCAGAAATTAACAAAGACAAATTATAAAAATTCACATGATTGTTTCTCTTCAATTCTAATGGCTTCTTACATTGTATACTTTCATATTCCAGAATACAGCTGCTACAAGGAACTCGGCTCACTTCAAGCAGCCACTCGACTGATGGGAAATTTAATGAGCACACCTAGGTATGGTTGATTTCTTCATAGTGTATATTGGCTAGAACATCACACAAACTGTTTATCTCCATTGTTGTATATCATGGAGTACTAAAGAAAGGATAATAGACATCTTCATCAATTTTTTGTAAATCGTACAGAACTGGATTGCATGTCATATGGAACCATATATACAACTGATCAGGTTTTAATTATATGCATGTATTTATCGCCACAGGCCAAGAAGTCAACAATTCAGACTGGTGGGTTTTAGCAAAGGTTGGATTACGTCCAAGTGGACCTCAGGGAAACTATCCTTCGAAAGATCTGCTGCTTCAAGTTCAAGTTGGACAAGAACACGGTCACCCTTGAATAATAATACTAATACTGCAATAAATTCTCATACCAATATTGTATGATGTACTGTTTTGACTCACTCTCAGTGTTATCTCTAAATAAAACGTTCTGTGCTCAAATATATATTTGTATCTTCTTTTCCGGGCAAGTAAATATCTCGAGACTACATACCTTTCATTGCACGGATTTGCCATGATACTAATAAGGTACTTCAAGGTATGAAAGGTATCCTTCTGTAGAAGAGTGGATGAAGTGCCTTGCCAAATAAGGACATTGAAGTGCCTCAAATATTCTAATTAGGTACTTCAAGAGCACTTCAGAAGTGCCTATGAAGGTTACCCATCTGTGGAAGTGTGATGAAGTGCCTTTGCAGTACTTAATTAACATATTTGAGGCACACTTCAAAAGTACTTCCAAGTGACTTCATTGTGACTTCAATGCCCTTATATGGCATTGCTACAAAACAATACCCACACTGCAAGCACACTTCTGACTCTGACCCTTGCACTTCAAGGTTAAAATATGGCCACACTTTAAAGTTACTTCAAAGTTACTTCAAAGACACTTCTGGACAGTAAGGGTAGGTTTTCGTTTTGTCTTAAGTTCATGATGTTCGCGGAGGATTGTTTGCTAGTCAAATGATCGTGAATGGTAACGTTTTTCAACGCCTCGCCTTTCAGTTTAAGTTCTCCCTCCTTTCACTTGAGAATCTTTCTCAACCTAATCTTATCGGCCTCCTTCCTGAGTGTTTTCTCTCGCCTATCGACATCTGCGATGCGTTGTCGCAGTTCAATTAATACTGACCCTGGTTTATATAACTGCCGATTGTAAGGTGAACAGTTGAACAATTGACCTCACGGGCAATGAAACAAAAGGCTATTTACCGCCAAGTTTTAGTTAACTTGAAGCAAGCCGTCTTTCCAGTTAATCCAATTCCACCAAGCCGAAATAGCACTGCTTATGGTGAGTGAGCAATTATACAATTTGGAGGTAAACCAAATTAACACAAAAATGCTCTTTCTGTTCTAATCCCCGACTGCGCATGCGCAATATGACATTAGCAGTCAGCTTTGGCAGCACGTCAGTCTCATTTCACACCATGAAAAATGGACCGGGGATGACCTCCCGCTCACCCAGACACTCTCATGTGCAGCCGAAGATGACACTTCTGCACTACTCCTCTACTACGAGTCCAGTAATTCATCATACCTACTCGCCCTATTCGATTTTGTAGAATGGAGTTTGAAGCCTCCGTATCGGGTTTTTGCGTTCCTTTTAGTCATTGACGTCTGTTGCACACCTTCTCAAACTCATCTACGCCTGCAGTGTCTTTGGGTTTTCCTGCTGTCAAAGAGACATCAGTGGGGAGTGGTAACACAACAACCACCACTAAGTTACTGTGAAACCGTCCGACAGTTTGGGAACCGCAGATTGAAGCTGGAAGATGTTCAACTCATGACGTCACGGACAAAAATGTATTTGTCCAGACGAGTTTTCGTTTAAAAAATTCGACATTAAATAATACGAGTACAGCATTGCAACTTAGATATTTAGAAACCGCATATTCCATATATATTTATATAATGTGAAGTAGGGAAGGGGTACTCGTCAATCCCTTTTAGGAAATGAGCATCGAACTGTCCCAGTCACAGCGATTAAGGAAATGAGCGCTGAACGGTCCCAATCGCGATTAAGCCAGAAACGCGGAACAGTCCCAGTCACAGCAATTAAGGAAATGAGCGCTGAATGGTCCCATTGACGACGACGATTGTCGTCCAAGAGCCCAACTGTCCCTGTCTCAGAGATTAAGGAAATGAGCACAGAACTGTTCCCGCCACAGCCAGAAATGAGCACCTAATCGGCCTATCACAGTGAATAGGGAAAATGAACCAGTTCCAGTCACCGCGATTAAGGAAAAGGGCGTCGAACTGTCCAGGTCATAGCAATCAACGAAATGAGCACAGAACTTCCAGTCACAATAAATTAGGGAAATGAGCGACGAACGGTCCCAGTCACAGCAATTAAGGAAACGGGCGCCGAACTGTCCAGATCATAGCGATTAATAAAATGAGCGCAGAACTGTCCCAGTCACAACAAATTAGGGAAATGAGCGACGAACTGTCCCAGTCACAGCGATTAATAAAACGGGCGCCGAACTGTACCTGTTATCACAATTAAGGACACGGGCGTCGAACTGTCCAGGTCACAGCGATTAACGAAATGAGCGCAGAACTGACCCAGTCACAATTGATTAAGGAATTGAATACCGGAGTTCAGTCACACAGATTAATGAAATTAGCGCCTAATCGGCCAATCACAAAAAGCGCCGAAGGAAAGGAAATGAGCGCCGAACCAGCGATTAAAGAAATGGGCACCGAACTGTCCCAGTCACAGCGATAAGGATATAAGCGCCGAACTGTACCAGTCACAATTCCAACGATTAAGGAAATGAGCCCATGGCCAGTCACAGCGATTAAGAAAACGAGCGCTGATCTGTCGAGTGAAAGCAATAGAAATTAGTGCCGAACTGTTCCAGTCACAGCGATTGGGGAAATGAGCGCCGAACCAACCAGTCAAATCGAATAACTGCTGGCTATTCACCGGCTAATTGTACCGGAAGCAGAAAACCATCAGTGAAAAATGATCGGGATTTATTTTGGACGTCGGAGTATCCAGTTTATTTGCTGCACACAACTAATTAATTATTAAGGTAAAAACGTGACCCAAACAATTTTTAGAGCTAATGTGGTCTTTCTTCACAAGTTAAAGTATTGTGTAGTGAGCTATGATCAAATCGCGGATCTGACGAGTATTGAAGAATACATTTTCCCCCTCAATTCCTCATTACTTCAATCTGTACATCAACGTATAATATAAATTTCTAAAAGAAAATGTTAAAGTTCGACCGCCGTAGTAGTTTAACGATAAAGCATTACGCTACACCGTCTAAAGGCTCATAACTCTATCCGGCGAAGTGAGAGATTGTTCACGTGGCGAGTTGTGGCGGTTCGACTGATTCTGGTATCATATCGGAGTTATTCACTTCCGGGTCGGAGCCCTCAAACTGCCTTATTTAGAAATTTGAGAGCACATATTTTTGGATTTTATAATTTTTCAGCATTTCTGATAAATTTGGTATTTCAACTTGAAGATGAGGCTTCAAATTCTAGCAATTCCGTCTATTCTAGCAACCTTGGGAGAAAGCGTAGTAAAAGGAGAATGGGGAGTGGAGGTGAGAAGGCTCTCTGTGTAGAAGTTAATACATAACAAGTAACGAAAATATTAGTGAACTGATGCCTGTCATGGCAGGTTTTCACATTCGACAAGAACACTTCAAATCGCCACTGTGGCTATAGATATGACTTGATCAGCCCAATTTCCTCCAGGTTGGCTCATGAACGATGTACTCGTATTGCGGTTATCCCATATTAAATTATCAATTAAATTAACCCTATCTGGCCTGGGCGATTTGGGGTGTATCGCAGCCTGGAGGGGGGGGGGGGCGGAAAGTGCCCCCCCCCTATATATTTTCTCTACCACTAAGGCTAGAGCGCTGAAACTTACCACACAGTATCTTTGATTCAAGCTCTACTGGAAAATGTAAAAAAATCCAAGATGGCCGCCATGATGACGTCACAGTGACGTCATCTTCTCGGAAGCCATTTTTCGGCCTTTTTGGGGTCGATTTTTCAGAATTATCATTTTTCCGATTTTTCTCTCGAAAAAAAATCAAATAAAATATAGAATAATTAGTTTTGCATAAATAAAACACTTTCAAGGCCTTTTAGGCAAGGAAAATGTGAAGAAATGGAGCGAAAAGATTGAAAAACACGATTTTCGCGGATACCACATGGACGCCATTTTGAATTTACCCATGATCCTCTGCCCGGGGGTATATGAAAATAGGCCCAAAATGACCCCAATAAGATAAGCTTAAAAGTCACCAAGTTTCAGCCTCCTCCTATTTTTTCTCTTCTGTTTCGAGCAGCAGAGAAAAAAAGTTACTCAGGGGGCACTTTCCGCCTCCCCCCCCCCCAGGCCAGGTAGGGTTAAAATATTGTTTTATTAATTTTAATCAATTTTTCATTTAATAAAGTAAAAAAAATACCAAATGTGGGTGAAATAAACATCATAATGATAATAATGGGTAATATATCCTGTATTCTTAAGCCATTTCTGTGACAAAATGGAGACTTTTGGAGAAATTATTGGCAAAAAATGTCAGTGCTCGGCCCAATGGTTAATGCAGAATATGGCAGGGCCCACTAAGTACTGTTGGCAGCTATGGTAAATTAACTTTCGATATCCATGGAAGAAAAAATGCACATAGATTCAATTATATACCCTTTATTCAAAATCCAGACCTCACTTCAAATCAGGATTGCTCGCATTTTATGTCACAATCATTTATGTATAAATCCACTAGGTCACCAATCACATGAAATTAATAATAATCGGACCACCTGTAAAAAATCAACATTTGTTCCACACAAAAAGAATATCCTAAACGCCTATTGCATTTGAATCTTAACGAGCTAACTAAATTCTGATAATTAAGTCATTAATTAATGTGACCGTTGTTGTCAATCATAAGGACGTTCCTCAACCTAAGAAATTGACGACAGAATATTTTTGAATTTTACGTGAATGTACCTTGAGAATATATAATTCATTTTGAGAAAAAAATTATTAGGCCACCAAACATATTCCTAAGCTCGTGACGTCACCTATCGGGCGTTTTTCTCAATTTAGTAAAAAATGAGAAAAATTTAATTTGTACGATTTTGCTCTAAAAAGACTCACACTTACATCTTCCTTCACAACGTTTTGCATAGCGCCAGAGGCATGGCAATGTTTTCGCGTAATAATATATAAACTTACAACCTCGTAGAGCCGGCGTTTAGTTTGGCTACGGATTTCTCTGATGCGACTTCTCTTTCTGTTGTTTTTCGGGGATTGTTTTTTTAATTATACTTGCGAATTTGTCTAAACATTATTAAAATCGAGGCATCGTACAAAACAACTTCGAATATGTCTTGCATTTCAGCTGGATACTAAAAACAACACACTTTGTTTTCTTGATTCTTTGGAAATAGACTTGTCTAGGGTGTTACTTTAATTTATATCTGTTGAATTAAATATTATATTCTGACAGGAATTTGATAAATTTTATACGCAAGTCGTTACATTGTAACACAGTGTAAATATCTAAAAAGTAAACTGATACTTTCCGTAACGTGTGTATGAATACAGAATACGCCCATATAGCGAGAATTGCAACATTGTGGTATTTTCACTACAATATATCAGAACCGGCAATAAAAAAAGATAAACTGTGGATAATAAACCGAGACCACTCAACCACAAATTTGGTAAGAGCATGTCAGCGGAAAACTCAAGAGTAACTCAGAGGAGAAAATTCATCATATCTCCATGATCAGTGACCTCACATAGCTTGGAATAGGAGCAGCTAAGAGAAATAAAAGCCACTTATTTGTGTTTTAACATCTGATGAGATCCATTAACATCTGATGAGCTGCTTGAGCTGATCTGTCATCACAGCTCCCTAGCTAGCATATCTAATTCCGCTTAAGCCGGTGCTAGGGGTCTTGTGGATACTTTATAGTCTCCACATGAACAGCTGCAATAAAAGCGCAGCTGAGATACTAAGGCTACGTCCGAGAATCTACCATATTCTCGGGTCTGAATGTTAGATGTCGAGGAAGACTTTCTTGTAGAGTGATATGGTTGTTTTTTAGTCGCCAGGCGTCGTCAATTTTTCCCACCTCTTGCATATCGCTCCAATTTATTACCTGTATATGAGAAGCTTCCGCTGATAGACTGTTATTCCCCGAGGCCCGCCCACTGTACATGTCACTCGACAAATATATGTAGGTTTATTGTTTTGGTGGGAAATTTAAGCTGTACGACGTCGGGCATTGCAGGTTAGTTTCTTTGGGTATTCTTGCATTTACCAGGTTACGCCACGTTGAGGTGTTTACTACGTCAGACGTTCACGATGCTCATCCATTATCATCTGATGAGTTGTTTGAGCTGATCTGTCATCACAGCTCCCGAGCTAGCGTATCTAATTCCGCTTAAGCCGGTGCTAGGATCGTGTGGATACTTCATAGTCTCCACATGAACAACTGCAATAAAAGTGCGACTGAGATGCTAAGGCTACGTCCGAGAATTCACCGTAATCTCGAGTCTGTATGTTAAGTGCCGAGGGAGGGCTTCCTGTATAGTAATATGGTTTATTTTTAGTCGTCAGACGTCGTCCTTTTGCATATCGCTCGAATTTAATCTGTGACAGTCTGCAGCTTGAAATAAAAGAGAGTATGGGAGATAATAAACACTTCGCAAAAAAATCGAAATGGGAGACCAAACAAGAAAGACACTACACAGAAATTCAGGTCATGGATATAACTACATATATTTGCACGTATAATCTGTCATTATATAATTATTGTTGGTGAATTAAAAAACTTCAACTAAATAATTATGAGACGAATGGAAGTACAAAGTTTGTCATTGCGCACACTCATAATTTGGCATTATTTTCTGTAATATTCCATTTTCGAGCACAATTACGTTTCATGGAGGATATTAACAATTAAGCAGCCCCTGGTGGGTATGTTTTTTTTTCGTAGTTTCCCAGTGGTCCACATCTCGAATCACCGCAGTTGTGGCATTGAATTCCCGGAATGATCATTATTTAATAAAATGGGCCATGTTGTGTCATTGCTATATAGTATAGCTGACAATTAGCAAAATATAACTAGGAACGTATAATGGATGTTTTTGTTGAAGATACCACAAGTTTTTAAAGCCAAATGAAATTCCTTTTCACATGCTTTCTCTGGATGGTGGGATGGATTTGATATATTGTGATACATTTTATGGAAGTTTCTAGAAAAGTTGAATGGAGTTGAAGGGAATTTTCACGTCTTTTTTATTTGTGAATTCTCATTCAGATAATATATACTAAAAGAAGATTAATAGCTAGTATTAGCCGAAACGCGAATCCCATTGTCTCTTTTCAGCTGTGTGGAGGCAACCTATGGTGTGTGCAATTAGCAGCGGGACGTGATTATGACGTACGTGCTATGAATACATGTGTGACATTGCGAGCATCAGCAAGGATGAGGAACGTCCTTAAGTCAGTTTCCATATGTGTGGTCCTGTAATGCTCCATTGCCCTTTCTTATTGTCAGTTTTTCCTCGATTGCATTGTTTATATTTCAAATGCTGATAGATTTGATCTCCTGTTTATTTGAGTTGTCGCTTTTTCGCCACAGTTCTGGTCCGATAGCTTTTATAGTACTCTGAATCGACCTCTCTCTCTTTAAACATTTTGCCGCTGTAATTGAGAGAGAGGTCCCAAGCATTGAACTTTGGCTTTCATCGAGATCCGCAACGTATTGCTCATCCTGTGTGCTCGGTCAGGAAGACTTTTGGAGATATTCACCTTCATTGGTAAGGATACACCTATAGATCTGTTGATGGCTTCATATTTCTGTGTAGTTACAGTTCTCTCGAAAGATGTTTTTTTTATTTTCAGTAAGCTCTTATTATGAAATGTTCTTTCACAACTCTTAGAATACCAGGCTGAATCTGGCCTTTACATCCTGGCTCAGGACTTGCTGGACTTTCTTTTCAATTTATTGTTCCCCAAACATATTCTCATGCAAATTACATGTCCTGATCTGTGATCTCCCTGAATGAGATGGATCATCTAACCTGGTCACTCGCCACATGGGGTGGAGTCTCTTTCCCCTTAGCAGATTTTCCTTGTCCATCTGTTGTGACATATTTTTCTAACATCTCCAGCATAGCAATATCACTTCCCATGACCTTCCCTGTCTCAAACTTTAACCACGGGGCATGCAAACCGAGAGTTGCACATTATAATCATTCATTTTCCTCTAAGCCATGTACCAGCTCAACATAATTTACTCTGGAACACAACTGAATCATCTCCTTGTTATTAATCATCCTCATGTCTGGTGTATCATTATTATTATTTTTATCTGTTATGTCTTCCAGATATGAAGCCGGTTTCTTTGACCTGGGTAATCTCCTGGAACCTGGGATGCCCTCGGTGTCTGTAGCTTCAACTGACCTCTGGTCCATGCCAGGTTTTGTAACCAAGGAGAACTCATCTTGGTGTAACATTTTTGTTACTGCAGCACCTTAAGATGATGGCCCAGGGATCAGATCTGAGCTGTTGGTTCAGCTAATTTGGGGCGTCCAGGATGTCCTTTCTTAAAGTGAATCAACGTTCGTCTCTTTTCACCCTTCATGGCTGTTATTGTAGCAGAGATGACCAAGTGGTCATCAGATAGTCTGCCATTAGATTTATTCTCATTTTTATATATATTTTTCATGTTTTGTTTTGACAGGTGTTGTCTGTTTGATGAATAATGTTTTCATAGGCGTGCTCAATGGTTATTTTACGCACAGCTAGCTCGATGTTATTGACATAAGTGTTACGGAATTGCGAACATTGCATCCACTGACCTAAAATGAAACAAAATGATATTTTCCTTTATGATTATCTGTCTATTACTGCCAGTAATATGATTCTCTATATGGGGGCTGTGTATACTATGCACACCCCAGTATTATATTGTTGGGTGTGTTGCGTACACAGCTGTGTATGTTGTTTTAGGTTTATGATCTCTGTTTCAACTTTAAATTGTAATAAATGTGAGATATTCCTGGGACGACTCACTGGAAGGGAGAATAAACCACTGCCACTGGTATATAATAAAATACTGAAAAACAGTGTTTGACATATATAATCGATGTTGTGGTCTTTTTATTACCGGCAGAACGATATTCTACAGGATAGTGAGATATTGTACTTTGTATTTGCACCTCCTATGTGGCAAAATAAGGGAAGACGATAAAGGGGAGTACCCTTGTTTTTTAACTTTTATAGTCTCAATCTGTGCATAGTTTTACTTGTGCCTTCTCCTGATAGTTCGGGGATGGGTATTATTTGTTCTGATGAGAGCATTCTTTATTTCAACAATGTATCCATGACTGATCATGACAAGCATCATTACGGAGTTAATCACTGCCGGTTCGTAGCCCCCATAACTACATTGTTTAGAAATTTGAGGGCAGATATTTGTGGGTTTTATAAGCTGTGATTCTTGAGAATTTCTGATAAATTTTATATTTCAATTTGCAGATGAGGCCTTAAAACTGTACTTCCTGGTGTTGATTTAGGCCACTTTGGGGGAAAGCATCGTGGAATGTGACACGAGGAGTGGGGTGAGAATGCTCTGTGTACAAGTGGAATGAGAGTTGGTAACACCGGCCAGCTGTCAAGGGCGGGAAGTTAAAATTTCCATGGTGAAGTTCCCTCAAGACATTTACGGTTGATGTCACACAAGGTGAATACTATCATGCCAAGTAGAGTTATGCATCGACAGTCTTCTGGATTTTTTTATGCTAATATATAACAATTAACCACAACATTAGAAGACATGCCTTCTGGCGGTTGTGTGCGTGCTACCATTCACCTAACATCGACCCGTTTTCCGCTCTTTACAAACTCCTGCAAATCTAGTCGAACTTAACGGCAAGCAAAATGTAATGAGCTGTTACTATTATTGTGCGCACGGTTTAGTAGAGCGAAACGCGTCACACAGCTTAGTTTCTATCTAAGTACATGTAGTTTCGTCAACCGTGCCATTATACATTTCAATTTTCAATTATAGAACTCACACATACGAAATCTTGGGTAGAGCAGTTCTACCAAATCTACAGAGCTGTGACCCGGTTCAGCAACACAATGGCACAATTCTCATTGAAAACAAATGTGGAAACGGGTGTCTATGAGTAGGCCTACAACCTGGAAATAGAACCGGTACGTTTTCCCATTGATGCATTACCGACCACGCGCTGATCACCCATGTCAATCAAAACCTTAATCGATGGAAGATCAAGGAATCATCAGAAATGTTCCTGCATTTCTACTTTTTTATTACGGTGGGGCAGCTGTTTAGATGAAATGTACATGCAGCCAAAGCCTGTGGATTGACGTTCTAGGTCATGGAACCCGGTTGTATTGCCCAATTAAAACCATATTTACATAGCTAATGTCTTAATCTCATGGCTATAACAGATTTTCATTTTTAAATGCATTGAAGCTTGAGACACAGAAAAGTGAGAAAAAATGGGTTAATGCATGCCGATTTTTTCTATATCGCTCAGAAGTCGGGTACCGCTCATTATTCGTCTGAGAGCCAAATCGTAAAAGCGGTTTAAATCAGGATTTCGTTGCACCCCCTGCGTAGATTTAGATGGACCTCTGTTTACTAACAAGTGTTATCTGCCGTCAGATCTAAACCGGATGTAGGCAACCTCAGAGAGTCTTCCATTCTGCAAGAAATAGACCATAGGTCCGCTTTTCGACCACCAATTGTCCTAAGTCTTCTGCCCAAATCACATATATGTATATATTTTCTGAAAGAGCATGACTAAACTATTATTTTAAAAGACAGCACTGATTTGTTATGGATAAATGTATCTCAAACATTCCCCTCCAAGCTTGCTTCATTTGTCCCAGAAAATAGCATGTATTGTACAGTGGTTTACCTTCTCGTCAGGTATTTTTCTGTCCATTACTGCAAATACCAGGTCAGCCTCGGAAAACTAACATGTATATCTGACATGTGAGTATGCGGTACCACCTTATCCATAATTCATTGCAAAGAAGATTGAGCCATCAGGCCAGCGATAAAGTCATCTCTATTTCATTCCAGTTAGTGTTTCCCCGCAAATCCCTGCTAATTGTATCAAAGTTACATTTACCCATACAAAATTCAGTATAAACATAAAATTTAGATATTCATGACGTTTTAGAGACGAAATTAAAGCAGTTATCGGAAGTCTGATTGCTCTATCTTTCAGATCAATATCCAAAAGCAATGTGAGGAACATTTCAGGTTCATACACCGCGAACTTAAGCAAATATGGCACGGTAATCACCCCTACCCCCTTTCGGTTGTAATGCTGTGATGACCGGACAGCATCTATATGAATGCATGATTATCTCAAACGGTTCTCAAGAGAAAGACGTTTCTGGTCTAGAATTAAACAAAGACATATATCTCCCAAAATAATATCCCAAATATCACCAAGAATGGAGTACTATGAAAGAAACGGAGAAAATATGAGAACATATTCCCCAAAGATCATGAGAAAAAAGACTCTTCGATCTTATGGTGTCACAACTAGGTGGATAAATTCGGACTGTTTTATCTGAAAGATCGTTATTCGAAGGTAAAATTTTGCAAGTTTCAGATCGCAAATCGCGGGGATAATAAAACTATGAGGGGTAAATTACGCCTACCTCCATTCCGGGTTAACATTTTTCAAAACCAGTCAGCATCATACTAGTGCTTGTAACAACCTTAGGCACCACCGTAGATATCCACATCTGGTATTTAAATGACCGGCAGACGTTGATATTTCAGAAAAAGAAGTCAAACCAAATCTACGCGGGGGTGCAACGGAATGACAATTTCTCGCGAGTGGCTCCCGTATTACATATCGCGTGAACATGACCAAAAGGCAGGAGTGTGAGTTTTGCTTTAGTTTATTGGGCCCAGTTATATTTCTCTTTTACGAACATAGTAGCAGAAATTGAATAGTTAATTACATAAATTTCAAAGATGTAACAGATTTTTATTTTAAATACATTGAAGCTTTAGACACAGAAAAATGCAAAAAAAAAATCGGATAGTGCGTGTTAATTTTTTGCTGTATCGCTTAGAAGTCGAATGTACCTATTTGACAGCGTGCGCCGAAATAATCGGGTCATTTCCTAAATCACTTTCAAAATAAAGAGTCCAAACACAGCATCCCGCGGTCTACTATTTCATCAGACCTCTTCAGTCAATATCAATCAATTAGGTGGCATCTTCATATTTAGTGATACACATAGACACAATTCTGAGTTTCCTCGTTGATCACTGGCTTAACCAAATGCGACAGTATTCAACATCGCCATCTGAATGGTTATAACATTTCTTTTGGATGGCCCTCTTGACCACCTTAAACTTCACCTAAATTTATATTTGCTGGACCTCAATATATATCATGTTATATATTTCATATAATTGTGTTACAAACATATGATACTATTATATGTCGAAATAGGTGAATACGCCGCCACACAATTAGTGTACAATTCGCATAAATTTTCAAGTTTCATATAGATGGTTATAAACTCATTGAGGATTTACGTTCATACAAAGATTTGAATTTAAACATAAATAATACTTACGAACACAACCCAGAGTATCACCAGGAAGGCAGTTTTGACAAAATTGTACCTAAACTGGCTAGAGCTCTGGCTTTTGTTAATCAGTGCTTCCTCTTCCATGGTCCTATTTTAATCGTTCTGTACGCGGATGATCTTGTATCTGTGAGAAAGAATATATCTATGAGCCTGTACATGCGAGAGCAAAAGGAACTCGTTCAGTATGAGCTCGCTAAATATTACATCATATAATCCTAAAACATTATATCGAGTATGGTTTCATCCCATCCACTATGAATATGGTGCTAAATCGGTAGGGAATGAACAATGAGCGGATCAATACATAATGCGCTACCAGTTCGCCCGCCCTCTCGTTCAGCTTGATTTGTGTGTGCGAGTATGTGTGTGTGTTTTTTTAATCAACTTGTAAATCTTTAATCTATCGTGTTTACTCCAAAAGTCGACATAGAAAGAGCACACTAGAGTATGTAAAGTGCCTGAGGGACAAGAGGAATTCTTTTGAGCGTAAAGGCCAACAGATACGCTTACACAGTTTTCCACTAAGTCCGTTTTTTAGATACTATGGTCACGATTCTGACAGTTTTTCCAGCCTCGGGCATCACCATCAATGGTATGCACTATATTTTGTTACTTTTATTATACATGAGCAGTGTGACTAACGTCACAGGACCTACGAAGTAGAGTAGGCATTAGGACTTGGAACGCGAACTGAACTCTTGGAAATCCCCGCCCCCAGTTAGAATCCTGCCTATATTAAGATGGGCACCGCCCAAGTTAGAATCGCCAGTGATTTTCATCAAAAATCAGCAGAAATTTTCATCAAAAGTAGGTCAGCTCAAGACTTGTTGGTAACAATCTCCTAATGCGCCTTCATTCCAAAAATAAATAACGATCGCCGATTTAATTTCACAATTTGTTAACTAAAGGAAACAGATTGAATAATAAAAAAGTTCAGTAGATTTCAAGCTTTACGTGTGAAAATATATCGATCTCTTTAATGGTTTTCAGTGCCCTTGTCCAGGATCAAAACAACTTTTTGAATCGCATTATTTTCCCAACAATACAACAATTTTTTATATATAGTACTATAGTAGAAATGTAGCATTTATGTAGTTTACGGTAATTCAACTCAAGACCAACATCGTCTCTGCACAAGATAATGATTTCATGCCATTCTTCTGAGCATAACCGGTACAAAGACGAATAAATAGCGTCTACTTACTTTATCTAGTTAAATTCTACCCGAAGAAAATAAATTAAGACCCTTTAAACATGCCATCATGGCTTTGTTTCACCCTCAGTAAACTTTTATCGTTGTTACTCACGCAGACTAATCTGAAGGATGATGCCATATCTTTCTTCTGCTGGGTCATTTAATTGGTTGATGTAGTAAATTTCACCACCAGTGCGTAACTGTAACTTGACCTGAATTTGACGCCTGATGTTGTCTGTGAGGAAATGTTTCAAGGATGTGAAATAGGATACACGTTAACGGCCACAGTTTTCATATATCTAGATAACAATATACTGAATTGTGTGTAGGCTGGCAAGTTGGTAATAGCAGTGTAGAAAAAGGCACTAACAAATGATGGAAAATTAGCATTTCCTATTTCATTATCCCATCACGTTTTGTACTGTGTTATATATACAGTGAAACATACAGCCAAGGGTTCCCGATGGGCATGACAGTGCACTCGCTGAGCTATCAATAAATAAAAAAAAAAAAAATTATAAATCAAATTTTCAGCAGAATTCGATCAGCTCAGAACTTGTTGGTAACAATGCCCTAATGCACGTTCGTGCCAAAAATCAAGGTTCTAATGTCAATGGTTCTCCTTATTTTGCCGACGAAAGGACTCGGATGGACTGACTGACTGACTGACTCACTCATTACCGGACAATTTGCGATCTGTAGCCTACTTCGTAGGAATATCAAAATGTTCCCTGGTTTTATAATTAGTAGGCATATCAATATAAGCATATACATACTAAAACAATGGTTCATGGGGTTGCGATTTGATATCACTCATATCTGAAAGGAAGTAATAAAAATGTTCTGTCCCAACTGCAATGTACACTATTTGAAGATCAGCTTCCGAACTTTAAAGGCTACCGTTACATATTGTGACGTAAAGTGGTGAGTTAATTATGGCTGTATATAAAATTATATGTGTGTTACTTGTTGTTCTGTTTGTGATATATAATGTGTTAGATTGATTCTTCCGGGGAATTTTATTTTTGGATTTGTCGGTCAGCTATGTTATTGTGGGAAATGGGTGAAATTATAGCCCCATTTATATTACGATTTATTCTCTTACATATCAAGAGTAGTATCATATATATTACCTCCATGTTCAACTCGTGTATACACATTGCACAGTTTCATATTGTGTGTTGTTTTAACTGGAATATCGATCAGATTTACGCTCGCTACTTGTGAGGACATCCATCTTATTTACGATGTGGGGATATTCTTGGGCTTGAAGTTTGTTATTATAAGACGTGTATATTTACTGTCATTTTTTTTTTTTTTTTAAGATTGGTATTGTTAGTTAAGTGAGTGGTAAACCGACCCAAAGTCGTTTCGGATTCATGTAAATATGTATAGTTCGGATTCGTAGATCCGATCTGCTAGCTGAGAAGGTAATCGTTGCGTCTTGGGATCGAATAGTCTTTGCCTTTCCGCAAATGTAATTATAAACTCGGGCCCAGTTATTATTTGTTAATAAAATAGTTATCGCCAGAATTTCTACTCTCTTTTTGTCATTTATTGGTTTGATCCTAATGAAGTATTTGTTAGTCGGAATTATTGTTACCGTTGTTACTGATTTTCAAAGCCGCCCATCCACTCGGGCCTCTACAATTTGGTGTTCACCAATAGGATACGGTCTTTTTTGCAGTACACTTGTATCCAAATGTATCGAATATACCTGCTCCGATCATTCGGTTTTGGGAGATTTGATACGTGATCCGAAAAATTGGATTTCGGAATTGTCGATTTTCGGACTTGAGATCGGTGGTATATATCACTTGATTTATTTTTATAGTAGGATTGATTGTAGAGAAACGGAATTGTTAGCGTTCAATTGATTAATTGTTAGCGTTCAATTGATTAATTGTTAGCGTTCAGTTGATTAATTGTTGCATTGGTGCAGGATCGTAAATGTGTACGAAATCCGAATCGGAATTGGATCGGTGATCACTGTCACGCAAATGCAATTGATTATTTTATGATAGGTATGACCATTGGGAATCATCTATGCATTCTGATCTATAGCGTGAAGGATGTACTCGTAACACACGCTCAATTGAATAATTAGCTGGTCAGTTGTATACGTGTAAAGCCATCGTTCAAATTGAACTCGTTTGGGATAAGCGTTTACGCTCTTCCCGCGAATAGAGATATATGGTTGAATCGCAAAAGTAACCTCGCCAGTTCCAGATCTAACTGAAAATAATATTTATTTTCCCTCCCCACCCACCACTCCTGGATATGGCCAGTACAGGTATAGTCTCCACTTCTTGCAAGAAGAGATGGAAGAAGGTGCTAGTGGTTGACCGTTAATCTAGGAAACAGAGACGGACGAAGTATTTAATTCTAATTTGAAAGCTCGCGGGAATGGTTTGAATACATAAGATCTGGAGACGATTGATGATGGAATGTTGGATTCATTTTCTCTCATCGGCGCTTATATTAGCGATTCAACTAATATCGGCGAACTGCCAAAGGGTTTTAAATAAATAGAGTATAATGTTGCCTAATGTGATGGTGAAAGTGATGTGATGAAGCCAAGTCCGGTTCCTCACTGTATTTTAATGTAAGAAAGTCACATGCTGACAGTGGAGTAAACACTGTCAGCAGTCGGTCTGAGAAGAAACCAGACGACTTGAATCAACAGCAAAGGAAGAGGGGTTAATTTCTTTGAAAGAAAAAAATAAAAAAATAAAGCGAGTTGAATATGCATTCACGTTCAATTATTTATTGCTGATTTCATGTCTAGCAAATTAACCAAATAATGAAAGTATTTACCGGCCAATTCAGAGTGCAATCATATGCATTCACGTTCAATTATTTATTGCTGGTTTAATGTCTAGCAAATTAACCAAATAATGAAAGTGTTTACCGGCCAATTCAGAGTGCAATCAAGCTTTAGACCAACGGCCACACCCCTTTTAATGTTGCGTTTAACATACATTTTACTATCGACGATACTACGTGTTGTCTGTGCAAAAGGCTGATAGGGAAAGCTCAAACAGTTCGATTTGGGCGTTTATGTTTATATTCTCCCATTTCCAGTGAACTAGCAGCTGTTATTTTGGTCTTCCTTTAGAGTCACTGTACTTCTGAATATCTCTGGCAAAACGCGGTATCATAATTTTCAATTCAAGTTTGCCAAATAATTATTGTCAATAAAGATCTCGCATTCCGATATACTTTCAAGGGAACATATGGAATTTTATTCCAGACTTGTACACTTTATTTCAATGCGCAGTTCCTGAGCGTATCTTATGTAGCGATTAAAATTCTAAGAAAAGGTTCGAAACAAGTGTATTGAATAATAATCAGCCAGCTTATACAATTTCATTTGATGATGTCTTTTTTCTTTCCGTGCATAACATGTAGAGAAATTGCGCTGTGAAAGCAAGCATGCGACTACAGATCTCTGGACGAAGAAACAAAATAACATTAAATAATTCATGAACAATCTAATTCAGTATCCGTGTCATCTCCGAGATTAATCTCACTGTCACAGAGAATTGTATTTATAGAGCACATCTTCCGAATGGTTTAAACCTTCATTTGAAGGCATCTCGATTCCATTCTCGAAGCAACTCGAGTTATTTCTAGGAGGATGGAGATGGACTTGTGTTCCGAGAGAAAACTGGAGAAAACCGGGACAACAATTTAATTGAGATAAACCGGGACCGTTCAAGACAAGATATTTATCAGGTCTACTCGTTAATCGAGAAGCCGTCTCGATCGATTGGACGCAACCCCTAAAGGTCGTTGACTTGAAAACCGTGAGAGCAGCGGTTTTGGGGCCATTGCCTCCAAATTAATCAGGGTTGTGCTGGCCATTTGGGTGAAGCAGACTGTATCACCGAACCTGAAATTAGATGGTTTGAATCTTTAATCGAATGCAAAACGTCGAGATTCGCCCCTATATTGAGGGAGGTTATCGGTTGGACTGAAAAGTTGGAGGGTAAACCTAAATGGTCCGAAATATCACATCTATCGAGCTGAGTAGAGGCATATTGAGGACAATTTACCAGGCTCTATTTTCTGGATGGTGTTCTATTCCGGCGATGTGATATTGGTGGTTATAGAAGCTCGCGGCAGTTGGTGGTGCCCAAGGCTTCATAGCAGCCCAACTGCTTCATAACAGCCCAACTTTCAAAAAGACAACCATTGACCGAATCCAGTAGAGATTTTATTGGGTTGGTTATCGAGAGGAGGTTGAAACTGGTGCAACGTATGTGATACTTGTGCTGCCAGAAAAGTGCCATTGAAACGACTAGGGCAGAGTTACAACAAATCGATCGAGCTGGGACACCACTTAAACGTACTGGGATTGATCTAGTGGACCATGTTCTCCGGTCACGACTGCTCGGAATAAATTTGTGCTGGTAATCACTGATTATTTTACCAAATGGACAGAAGCGCATGGTACTTAGCGACAGAACGCCGAACCTGTTGCTGGGGTTCAAGTTTTGAGTACACCTCAAACGGCTGAAAACCATGAAGTTGAAGTTTTACAGCGTTATGGTAGCACTCATACAGTTGTTGCAGACATCAGGTTGGGTAGGGACTAAAGGCAAAAACGGTCCCCAAAACGATATGATTGATTCTGATGCCAGGGTGATAAGAAAAAAGTAAAAAACAACGTTTGCAATTGCCGGCACCCGTACTGCTGCTATGGCGCTTCCCGCCAAGCAGACGTGGATTGGCATATTCACAGGCACCATCCTAGGCAGAGGTGCCCAATACCATGGTGTAGTTTTACAGCAAGGACGAATGAAAGGATGGGGCGCATGAGGTCAACAAACACATCCCATTGGAAAGTCGAAACATACAGCCCCATGGAAGACGCCTCCGAATAGTCGGCATCGAATAGACAAGTATCGTGGTTTAGTGCCTCCGGTTTTGATGGATGGCACCTCCATATTGGCTGGGGAATCAGGAATAGATGTCCCCTTGTGTGTTGAAATTGAGGAAGGAGAGTTGGACTCAGAGAGGAAACTGACATCTGTAGAGTTGGATGCGGCGACTTCCGTCATACAGCCTACTCAGGTTCGACCGCAGGGGCTGAATTCATCTCTACTGAGCAACCAGCTTTGCGAAACCCAATACGGTGCGTTGGTGCATTCGCCCTCGTTGGAGGCCCATACAGATGGAATCACTTCTACACGAGATGTTTCCAGACAGTATGGTCCACCATCTGTGAGGAATCTGTTACAGCTATTTCGAGACCCGGATTGCTTCAACTCAGACGGACACATCAAACCATCGAGAAATATGTGTCAGCAGTTCCACTGACCCAGAATGCTTCTATACTGACGGATACCGTGCCGCTATTGTTATTTTCCTTTTGTGCACAATTGGCGAAATTCTGAAGTGAAATTTCTTTTTTCCGCAAATAGATAATTTCGAGATAACAATTCATGCTTGATATTAGATGTAACTAGTTTAATGCATCTTAGGTGCTAATACTCAGTTTGCTGGAAGTTGTATCAAGAGGACGAGATAACACTTTATGTGAGGGGAAGTTTGAATTAAAATGGTCAGTCAAATATGATTGTATTTAAAGTTATTTTGTTAACTTTTGTTCTGTTTGTTATATACAACGTGTTGGATGGAATCTTCCGGGGAATTATATTTTTGGAATATATGCCAGTCTGCTATGTTGTTGTGGGAACTGGGTGAAGTTATAGTCCGACTTATGTTATGATATATGTATATCTTTGATCTTACATGTCAGGAGCACTATCATACTTGCCTCCCCTTCAGTTCAAGTGAATGCACCTTGTACTATTTCACATTATTTTCTTTTAAATGAAATATTAATCCGATTTACTCTCGCGCCTCTCGAAGACATCCGTCTTGTTCACGGGGTTGAAATTTGAAGTTGTGTTTCAGAATATTTTCATGTTATTACAAGAAATAACCCTAAACCTACTCTCTAAGTTATTTTATATTGTATAAGTTTGGTAATGTTAGTTTACTGAATGGAAGTCTGAATGTAGCGTTATTAAGAATTATCCGGGTGCGAGAGTCGGCTGACTGGGTAAAAGCGATGTTTGTTGCTAGGATGGCGGGAAGAACGAATCGAAGCTGAACGTCGAAGGGTGACAGCGATCACTCCTGCGATGCTGTTTATGATGAGAAGCCTTATATTTCATTTAAATTAATTGTAAATTAATCCGTACATAACTTACTATTTATTTAATCTTTTAAGGGAAATTATTTGTTGGTTAATTATTTGTAGAATTCAAAATCGTCTCGGATTCATGTGAATATATTTAGTTCGAATTCTTAGATCCGATATGCTAATTGATTAGGGAATCGTTACGTTTTGGGATCGAATATTGTTGCCTTCACCCAATTTCATCGTAAACTCGTGTCCAGTTTATCATAAACCGGTAAAATATATCGGTAAAATAGGAGAACAATATGTTAAGAGAATGCTCAATAAAATCAGACGTTGCCTATAGATAAAGAAGCTAGAATAATAGTTTTATGGAAAACAACCAGAATATCTGAAATCGTATCGCCGAAGGATGTCATTCCTTCTGAATTTAAGAGTAATGTTGTCTACCAGTTCACGTGTCCAGGTTGTAAAGCCAGTTATATTGGAGAGACACAGTGTTGTATTATGAAAAGACTTCAACAGCATTCTTATGACAAAAACAGCGCCATTTTTAACCATATCAATTCATGTGAACAGTTTAATTTCTTTTTCGCCATGGACCATTTCCTCGACACTGATACTGAACCTATCTCAACTGTGGACAAAGTGTTCTTAAACACCCAAATAATAGACCGAGCAAATCATTGGCGTGTTTTATTATATAAAGAAACATTGGCAATTAGAACTAACAAGCCAAGCCTCAACACTGGAATTTGTGCCTCGCGGGAACTTTTAATCTTCAGATAATGAGCTTGAATCAGCATTGACCCTATGAACTTCATACTAACGCCATGAGCTGTTTAATTGTTTTTGTCACGTATTGTATAGTATTATTTTAGTCTGCACTGTGTTCACTGTCGTTAGTGTATATATATCCTATCTCTCACTTGCTCCAATTTGTATCTTGAAAATGACTTTGAATTAAGTTGAAATATAGATCATTCTAACCATGATATCATTCTTCGGAGTTACATATATATTGTTATTCGCATAAAATTGTCGGGAATATTATGTATTGTATAAATGAACTTGGGGTTTGTATTGTATTATAACTGTTGGGAGCATTGTGAACATTTTCGAGCCAATTTTAGCTTTGGTCAAACTCGTCCGATTGTGTTTGTATGTATTTTCACAAATACTTCATCACCGGGACATTATTATAAGTTTATCCTCCAGCCTACACTATCAAGGGTATGCTGACACTGAAAATCTCAGTACAGTCCACTTTAAAACCTCATGGGCATTTTGGGACGTACTACTGCTGGCGTGGAGGGGACGTTATTTCACTATTCCCGTGTTTCTTACTTCTATGACTAGGGGCTGAAACTTCCCATAATATATCTCTGGGTTAAGATCTACCAGAAAACAAACAAAATCCAAGATGCTCGATTTGATGAGGTTGCAATGTTGTCGTAATTGTCATTTTTTTTAGAAAGACTAAATAATCAAATTAATTCTGAAATAATAGTACAGATACTGATGTCATCACGTTCGATTTTCGTGCCGAAATTGATTTCTTGGTATGATTTCGTTGTTATTGAGGTACGCTTTACGAAAATATTTGGTGTCATTTTATCTTCAGACCTGATGATGATAGGGTAACATCACAAAATTGGAAAAATGGAAATTTGGATTGATGTGTTAATATAGTTTTGTATATAATAAAATTTCATTGAACTGTTTGATAATGATCATCGGATATGATCTATGTTAATTTCAGGCATTTGTCCAGCCTAAACGTTGTTTATGAGTCTCTACGCTCTACGCTATCTGACCCCCTTTCCTACCGAACTTTTCAACCCAGTCCTTAAAAATGAGAGACGAGAGAAAGGATTTTCTGACTTTCTTGTTAATCTTGTTGGGGTCATGTTAACATGATACAAGAGATCATGGGTAAATCCAAAATGGCGAGCATGGGGTATCGTCCAAAAGTGCCAGTTTTTATCGAATCTGTCTATTCTTTCTCATTCTTCTTGCAAAAAAAGATATACGCGTATATAATTTTGGTAAAATGAATTAGTCTCTATTTTACCTATAATTGTCTGGAGTAAAAATCGAAAAGAAAATCGAGACAATTCGTCGAAAATAGGCCGAAATGGCATCCGGGCATGCCGGGGAGGTGGAGTCATTTTGGCTGCCATATTGGATTTGTTGTATTCTATTCAATCTTGATTCAAATATATCCTGTAGTAAATTTCAGCTCCTAGCTCGAGGAGTACCGAAATTATGAAGTTATTTAGTGGAGACCCGCTCTCCCAATATGTACAAAAATCCCAGCCATGAACGCAGTGCGCAGGTGCAAATGCCACCACTCTCGGCTAGCCAACCCATCTAATTTTACTGTGCTTTTAGATAAGAGCGTTGAATTTAAGCAAAAATATCTTAGGAAATACACATTCAAGTAAATATATTTACTTCTGCAAACTTTCTATAATATATTACCTTTGTAATAATCTGAAGTAATATAAGTTGAGATTATCAGAAATTACGTCAAACTTCGATTAAAAAAAGTGGTGTAGCTTATCTTTCCGCCGTATAAATCAATGGAGGATTCGCAAAACTGACGGTGTAGGGCCTAACAAATTGATATTCTCGTTGGCTTGTATTGTCCTTGTATGTATGGATATCACTGAACCATGGAAAATACCGTCAAAAGAAATTTGAGTGTGGGCAAAATTGAGCCGTCACAGCTACTGTTCAGCCGACCTGTAAGATAGCATTTTAGGGCACATTTTTGAATGAACCCTAAAATCCCATTGAATTCCATGTTATATAGTAGCACTGACATGCAAATAATTTATTTTTAGAAAACATGATCAAAATAATTTTTTCATAATATGTTCTTTTTTTAAGTAGTACATCAATGATTATGGCCACCGAAGGGGAGGAGGGCTCCTTGGAATGGGTTTATTGTATGCTCCATTCGTGCTTGGTTCCAAGAGTTTCCGAGAGAACGAAGCAGAATTCAGAGTTCAAATCCCTGGATAAAATGTAGAGGAGGTTTTGATCTAGCTTTGGATTGAAATATTGTTATTTGGTTCTTGTGTCTTTTTATAGGCGTTTTCAGTATAGCAGCTTCTCCACTATTTTTTCCAAAATAAAAATCTAAGTGATTCGGCTGGTCCAGACTTGTAATTATCCCGGAAACTCACCGAAGACAAGTAGGGGAGATTGGGGTACAGTGGGACATGGGGCACAGTGTAGCTCTGGTATAGCCTTGTTCCATAATACGTGAGAACAACGCTATGGCTGTAAACCAGTCACCAGATGGAGTTGTTGGGAAAATGCCGTACGGGCAATATTTGCCGAACAAATTGGCCATAACCAATAAAATAATTCGATTCTATGTCCACTTACCTTTCATAAAAACACCTTGTTTATCAGCGACTGTCCATTTTTAGCTTGGCAAGAGATTAAACTCGGACGAGGGGGGTAAAACTGTCCACATCGCCGCCATCTTGCATCGATCAGAACGCTGATTACGCGCCACAACAGCTCGCGATAAACACTACACGCACAACGGCGATGCGGACCGTTTTACCCCCCTTGTCCGTGTTTAGACGTCTTGTAAGACTAAAAATGGACAGTCGCTGATAAAGAAGGTGTTTTTATGAAAGGTAAGTGGACATAGAATCGAATTATTTTATTGGTTATGGTCAATTGGTTCGGCAAATATTGCCCGTACAGCATTTTCCCAACAACTCCATCTGGTGACTGGTTTACAGCCATAGCGTTGTTCTCACGTAGTATAGAACAAGGCTATACCAGAGCTAGGCACAGTGGGACAAGCCATCTAGCTCTTTTGTTAAGAACAAGAGGCACATAACATTACTATCAGCAGAAAGCTGTCACTCCCATACAACTTCTATATTGATTACAAGTAAAACCGATCATAGGTAAAAAATTAGGGACACAAAAACTGTTTTTGAGCAGTCCAAGTAAATTTTTAGGACTGAGGATGATAGTTCCTTATGAGAAGTTTTCCGCAGTACTTCATTGCTGTTTTGTTACTACTGAGAGAGGATGAACAAACGTATACTTTCATTATATCGATTTAGTATCTCAGCTGTATGTATTAGTTTTTTGTCATAAAAAGAAATATATCATGCACCTGGGGCAGAGTGGGACACTTTTGCTGGGGCACACTGGGACAATAATAATCAAATGGTGAAATTTCCTTTCATCCTAAAATGCCATCAAAGCGCATTATTTTGTTTCCTAGATGGTAGTATTTGCTAATCCTATCAGATTTGATGAGTTTTACTAAAACGTTCAAAGTCAAATGCTTTCGTTGGGATGAGAATCACACAAAATATTTTTTTCCTCAAATTTGTCTCCTGGGAAATATTTTACGTAAAGCAGGAGCCTAAAATAGCAACTAACTTAACCACCGCTGTTGAATCTTCTAAACTCCTGTGAAACATATTAATATATACTTCTTAATAAAATGTATTTTGATTATTGTCCCATCGTACCCCAGTGGGTGTCCCAGAGTACCCCATAGTGGGGCAAACTGGGACACATTTTATTACGTTTTTAAAACAGAATTCTCGAGAAAAGTATAACAGATATTTCAGATCTTTTTGTGTGACTATGTCATACTAAGTATAAGTTATAACGAGAGTATACAAGGCTACACAAGGTACCCCAATCTCCCATACTGTAATACGTCTTTGAATCGGATATACGCTTCCTCTTGCCATGCCAAACATTAACATCGGTGAATACAAATAAATCAACTACCGTAACCGTTCCCAATACCTAATAGTGAATGTATTTGGCATGAGTATCTAGTTTACAGAAAATAGTTTTAAAAAATTCTTCGTTTTTTAGCAGAAACCAAAACATTTATAAACAAATCTTTCCTCGCATCTCTGGTTCTCCAGCAATATTGATAACTGATCTATTGGTTCTCGTTGGCGACTGGTAAATGTATCTGAGAGGTATAACCTGTGACAATGTTAATAGTATTCGATTACTCTGCGGATAACATAAGAGTCTTCTGCTCTTAAGTTTGCGTACTAAACTTGGGTAACGAAACCCCCTAAGGTTACAGTATCGTGTCCCAGTTGCGTACGTGTACATTTCACAATTTAGCTCAATTACGGGGCGGTGTTTTTTTTGTATCCATACAAACTCTACATTTTCTGAAAGCCCATGTTTCAAGAAATTTGGAAAAATAAATAACTTTCTCGAATTTATTACAAGAGTCGATTTATTTAAAGACAAATGATGCCATTTAGAAAAATATATTCATCAAAATCACGCGACTATAACTCTAAATTTTCATCAAACAAACTTGCTTCTTTACCATGAACTTTACCATTTGAATAACAAAATTTGCCACGTTTTTTTTTAGTTAGGGCCTAAAAGTTATTTTATCGTCGTGCAAAGTTGATAGATTGAAAAAATCTACAAAACCTTGACCCCTCTCAACTATATCATAAATAATTCATGAACAGGACCGAACTTTGAGTAAAATTTGAGGCAATTTTTGAAGATCTACATGATTGGAATATTGTGTACAAAGTTCATGTTTGTACATCAAATAACAAGAGAGAAATTAGAACTGGAAATACCACTTTTTGGCGAAAAACTAAACGGAGAAAACGGTCATAATCCAATCAGCACCACTGCACCACGAATGGCTTGTGTTTTCAAAAAGTAATGTTTTTTTTACTACAATGCACTAATTTTCATAATTTCATATTCCCCCAACTTGTAGGTTTGACTGTGCACTCTGGAATAAGACAAAAATATCGAGAATTTGCAGCTTCAATCCGATACAGTAACCTTAATGGATTATCTGATTACATGTACAGACACGATGACGTAAGCAAAAGTAAGTCGTATTGAAAAACCTCGAACATAATTACTCAAATGAGTATTCTCTGAACGAATATTTTAATATATTTTGTCCATGATGATCTATGGTATAAAATCTCGACCAAATTACCTGTTCAAAGCGAATAGTACTCGTTCAATACTCCAAGGTAATTCAGTCAGTGATACACGTTGCAAAACAGAGGTGGATCTTCAATGTGATAGGCACAAGTAGAGGATTCAGTTATACTGGACTGGACCACCTAATTAGACGTTTTGTTATAATCTTATTTATTCGAGTGGTAATAGGCCGACAAACTGATGGAGAGATGAAACCGGCCAGGCGTGGGATATTTAACGAAAGACTCCGGGAGCAATGACATTTTAATGTTTCTATTATTTTGTTTGAGATTAAATGTCAAAGCACGGTACATCACGTTTGTCTGCGACCAGTGAGGCGCGGTATCTTTAAGCCCCTCACTCCAGGTCACAGACCACTCAAAACAGTCTTACTTAATATAGTCCATGAGCTTGAGGGGCAAAACGTCATGCTGATTTTAATGTTAGATTATATATGTAGAGTACAAATAATCATGCTGGCCATGCCCGGTCAGCAGCTTGGCACAAAGTGGATCAATCCAAGATGGCGGCAAATAGTTGCTATAATCCACAAGCTGCTATGTGTAATAGACCCAATTTTCACTGATGGTTTTCAAATTGAACATATTGATCGCCGCTTGAAGGGAGGTCGGGATGGGCACATTTATGTGATAGCAGGTTTGATTTGATAAAAAAAGTTGAACATTGTTTATAAATGTCTTATATTTGTGGCCAACAGTGGTGGTTGGGACGCCGAACCTGTAGTTCCCGGATCAAGATGCAGCGTAAGCCACCTGTGATGATCTGGATCTGGTAACCTGAAAACACTCTTAGAGATTTCCCCTGTCGTGAGAGAAGCATAGGGATGTCAAAGAGCAACCAATAAGACGGCGAATGGGTGGTGGGGGGCGGGGGGTACGTAAATACCGAACCCAGGCCGACTACTGGGGAACTATAGTAGATCATGTTGTTGTAGCCGTCTTGACCGCTCTGTGAAATCCCTCCGCCTCCGGCATGGCTGTTAGTGATACTTACCTCAGGCTTGGGAATTGCTTGCTGGTCTTGACTGTGGTGAAGCTGGTAAAAGTCGAGTTGGCTGTGCCTGCGAAGGACTGGACTATATCATCTGACGATAGGTTCCCCAACAGGTAAGAGGAAATCGTACGACGATACTGGTGCTAGTAGAAAAGGGGCATCCATTGCAAGTTGATACGCCTCGTGAATCATCTTCAGTCAGGGTGCTATCATATACTTGGTAACATCGGATGTCACCGTCCAGTATAATGATAGATATAATAGGCGTCTGAATCCCCTTGCTGGATCTGTGCAATGTAGATAAAGGCGGATGGCTCTACTTGATAGAGAAGGGGCTAATCTTCCAATCCGTTGGCGAAGTCCGAAAGTGCCGGAATCGAGTATAGGTGTTGTTCACAAAGGCCAAAACGAGTAGGCTCATTCCTTGTTGGAATTCCGGGACCGGGCGGAAGAATGTTCTGAACCAACCTTCTGCTCCGGTGTGGGACTTTCTCTCCAAAGCGTGCCATTCACATTACAACACATATAAGGGAAGTGGGAAGAGGTGCCGACATACTGACTGCGTCACATGACTTCACAGAATAGTCTTCTAGTTAACCTATTTTAAAGCACATACCAAGAATCTAACGATTCGTGATATGTGTTGTATCTCAGGTACGCTTTTATTGTACCTGTTCATGTGGCAACTTGATGATATGACCACACGGCCCCTAGCACCGGCATAAGCGGTATTAGATACAAATCTAGAGAGCTATGATGGAAATGCTCTGACAACTCGTATACTGGTAATTGGTGAGCTGTTTCGCTGTGACAACTCGTACATTGGATATTGGTGAGCTGTATCATCGTCAGATGTAAATGACGGCATTTAACACAAAAGACTAGTCTGTAAGGCCCGAGGTCGACCCAGCATCAACTTCCCACAAATGCCAACATATATCAAAGACCAGAAGGTCTGTACAGGGGGCGGGCCTCGGGGACGAAACGTCCACCAGCAGAATCTCGCCATATACAGGAAAAAATTACAACACATATCCCTGTTCCTAAGGTGAAGACCGTGAGGAATGCTGTAAGATAGTGTTTTCACTGGACTTGGCTGCAGAAAGTTCGAATGAAAACCTAAATAACGCTCTCAGGACGACCGCGAAGGTTCCACCTGTTTGTGTTCGTAGAGGTTGTAATGCGGTAGCTCGGAGTAGTGCAGAAATCTGACGGATGTCCACCCTCGCGGACAAGCGTAACACCTTGGCTGGGGTTGATCTGTATTTTTCCATGGCTCTAGCTAATGTTCACACTCGTGGACGGGCGTAACACCTTGACTAGGGCTGATCTGTAAATTTCAGTGGTACTGATCTGAAACTTCTTTCCAGATGTAGATGGAGTAGAAATCTGTTACTACCAAAGTAGAGGCGGCAACGGGATGGATTCCTCGAGACAGGCACTTGAATAAGACCACTTCGACTGGCACAGTTGAGGTGTGGAAGATCGGTTAGCTGATACCGTAGTTTCCGCAACTGTTCCAGATGAAAATTATCTCTGTGAGGTAATCTCGCTGAACTGCGATGCAGCCACAATGGTACGATGAGAATTATGACGCAGTCATGCTGTGTGATCCTTAGAGGAACTTCCTGTATCATGGCGATTGGCAGGAAGGCATAGGCCAGGGAGTTGTCCAACTTGATCAATGAGGCGTCGATGGCCAGGATTTGCAGATCTATGATGAAGCTGACGAAGAGTTGTAGTTCTGCCTTGGCTCTTGTCGCAAACACGTCTCTCAGAGGTTCTCCCCAACGATGGAAATCTATTGGAATACCTCTTTGTGAGGCACTACTTCGTCTGGAGGGGGTTGAAGGGATTTTGTTCTGCCAAATATTCAGTGGTTACACATGATGTTACTATCCAAACTATATATTTCCGTCGAGCTCTACCAAATAATGTCAATAAATCCAAGATGGCCCTCATGATGGTCTTTAATTTGGTTTTTATTTTCATATTTCTTCCTAAGGAACTGCAAAAACTAATAAAAATGATAGATGCTACTCAGCTTTGGCAAAATAAATTACTTTCGTGAGCTTAAAGCCAAATTAACTTGCACAAAAGATGGACTTATTAAGTTCACAGATGTGATTTTCTGGGGACACCATGCGGCCGCCATTTTGAATTTTCCCATGAACATTTGCGCCTAGAATACTGCAACTAGGCTAAACATGGCCTAAACTATTCAGTCAGGCATAAACTATTCAGTCAGGAAGTTTCAACTTGCTAGCTGTCTTCTATACCGAAATAGCTTGAAAACTTTTAAAAACTGCCCATGATTTCCCGCCTTGGTCAGGTAGGGTTACCGTTCATTGGTTGCCATATTATTCAGACTATGTTGCCACACCATACAGCACATGATCTGCTTCACTATATTAGATCAGCCATTGTGTAAAATTTGACAGAAATTGAACAGAAAGAATGACCTGTAGCTTGACCAAGAGATCTTTCTTTGATCCTCATGACTTTTCGTAGCTTTTGGGACGCCATCTTGGATTGACTCACTTTTTGATACTTAGCTGCCACTCTGACATGGCCAGCAGGGTTTTTGTCACCTACAGGTATCACGTGATAAGAAAAACATCACGAAGCTTTGCCCCTCAAGATGGTACTAATAAGTCAAATTTCGGGTCCTAGCTCATGGACTAA
>JAVTVY010034478.1:0-14007 GCA_036873755.1 Hanleya hanleyi
ATGATTCAGTTTCTTCCAGATAATGTACAAAAATTGACCTTGACAAGTCGTGTGTGCATGCCAAAGTAATAATAGTAGATATGGTTCTTCATTTTGGTTTCACCTGTGTATCAGAATTTGGTACATTTAACACATGACAGCACAGGACCTACGAAGTAGGAATTAAGAGGTTTATAGGTCACCTAAGTAGGTCAAATTTTCATCAAAAGTAGGTCAGAACTTACTGGTAACAGTCCCCTAATGCACGTTCATGCCAAAAATCAAGGTTCTAATGTCAACGGTTCTCCTTATTTTGCCTAGAGTATTGGAGGAGGGAAAGCATTCAGAAAGTGTTGTTTCACCACTTTTAAGTGTTGGATGCAACAGCTTAAAATGTTGCATTTAACATTACGTCAATGGATAAATAAAATGGAGAAGTATTCGATTTAGATTATTCTACGAAGAAAATATTGCTACTGAATTTACAGTGAAATTAGTATTACCACCGAATGAAGATGTGATATTTTTTTTTTTATTCCAGCCCGAAGAGACCCAAAGGAGTGAAATTCATTTATATCAGGCAAATACATGTTTTGTCCATTGAAAGTAAAATGGCCAAATAAAAGATGGTACATCCTTAGAATGACATCTAACCATGACTGTGACGGAATTACATTGTGGTTAAAAAATTTCGTGGAATTCATCTTGATGAACCGAAAGGTCTGTTAAAAATTCGTTCTTGAAATAGCGGTACTCCCTAAAAAAAACTTGAGTGAACTGTTCCACTCAAGTTTGGGTGAAATGAACCTGTTCACTCAGACTTGAGTTACTTTTCACTCAACTTGAGTGGAATCAATTTCCATACCTATGCTTGAGTGAATGTCACTCAAGTTGAGTGCATTTAACTCAAGTTCAGTGGAAAATAACTCAAGTTGAGTTGAGTGGGATCAATTTTCACGCTTACTTGAGTGAAATTTCACTCAACTTTTTTTAGCGAGTACTGTAGTGCAGATTGGTGAGATATAACTTTAATCAAGTAGGATATATTTCAAGAAGGTTATGAAACTTATTGATGTTATACAAATTGTTTTGTATACGCCACCTTGCAGATCAGCGAAGACTATTATTCACTGTTTACAGTCATGACAGGGTAGGGCCAATGTTTTTGTGACTGCATTTCCCCTTCAGGCATTTTCGCCTGGGGATATTTCCGCCTTCCCATATATTTTCGTACTATGACTGTACAAATCTGTAAATATTGACAACAATTTGGAGATTTTTTTCTTGTTTTCAGTTAGCTTTTTAGGCGTTATTAAAAATGTTGTAACAAAGTTAAAATTAAAAAAAAAACTAATTTAATGATCATATTTCTATTTGTATTACTTCAAATTAATGACAGAATATTTCTTGGTTTAAAATGAAGACAAAATAGACATTGTTGGATATTTTGTGGCAAATATATTAATATTCAGTTTCTAAAATGTAATCACCAATTTAAATAATTACTTGAATAGGCACATTTATTGCTTAATCTAAAAACCTAGATCCCTGGGAGTGGTGGTAGGCATTTTACACTAAAATTTTCTTTTTGTGCTACACACATAAATGATGGCTTATCTGAAAGCCAGTTCCTGTAGAATGACAAAAAACTTTACAGAATTAAAATCCATCGAGTATTTGCTGTCATAGAACATTTTAAAGTGACGGAAATGCAACAAAAAAGGGGGACAACCGCTTATAATGGGAGCATAGGGAAAAGCCAAATTTGCATGGCACAAATGTATTTAAACTTTGAAACATTGTAGGTCGTCAAATATTTATTCAATTTTCATAATTTTTTCCACGAATATTCTTAACCAGTTACAGTTTCAATATTTATTTTCAAAGTTCCAATTGGTTGTATATTACCCAGCTCATTTGCATATCATTTGCATATATGTATCATTTTTTCTCTCAAAAAGCAGTTTTTTCACCTTTTTCATGTGGTAAATTGAGCTACATGCTATAAAATAGGCATTAAAGTACTTATTTTTCAGTAATAGTGTAGAGTTAACATGTATACCTATCCTTCAATTAGCAACTGTCAATTAATTTACATAAATTTGCATAAATTAGCAAAAAAATTGACGATTATTATTGGCAAATTCGTTCTGATGATCTTCTCTTTGGAGAAATTTCAAGCATTATTTTTCAGTATCCATACAACAAAACGCACAGGAATTCATGGACATCTACCCTGCATGCAAAATATTATAATGGTGCAAATAATTATTTGTAATAGTGGGGTCTTCCTACATTATACTTGGACAATGCTGTCTTGCTCCGCTGTCTGCGATACTGGTGCACAGCACCTGGGTCACTGTATGTGCGGGTTGTTCTCGTGAGCTCTCCCAATGTGTATAATGTGAATCAGGTTTTTCATCTGATTGATAACTGGTGTAAATATTATAATATCATGGATAAAATATTCCTACTATTTCAAGAAAAGGCGAATAAGCTTACATTTATGATAGGCCTATACAGTTTGGGCAACTTCAGACTGAAAATATACCAGTTATCATGAATTATAAATATATTCTGGGTAAAAGACATGGGGAAGTGCTCGGATAGACGATGCTCATTTAAGCGGCCAGCCATGTGTCTGTGCACCGTCGTCTGTCATCGAGCGAGGCTGGAGAGCATTGTCCAGGGATCAACTTGAGTGAGAGTGGGAATTGCCCATTATTAATTAATAATAATTACACAAATGACATACGGTTAGGGTCATGCTATATTGGCTGTGTTCTTTTCTTTGTAATTGGTGGTACCGGTATGCTTAGTATTCAGTCCAAGTTTAACATATTATAGCCGAAGCGTGTCTCCAAGAAACATTGTTGAAAGATGCACTTACAGTATAGGTTCACTCAGAGACATACATGTACCATGGTATGTCTGTCTGGCATTGGACAAGCTGCCTATGCAACTGTACATTGCAAAGGCAACAATGGTGAATAGTTAATATTGTTAGAATAAAAAATCTAAACTTGCAATAACATGAACAATCAACCTAATAAATCATTACAAGTTTGAAATATGAAAAAATGTAGGCCTACATGTACATCAGTACAGATATATTGAAGATTTTAATGGATATACATGTATAGTCGTAATGATCCGGGATGTAACACATGTTTGTTCCATCTATAAATTATGGTATGTCAATATAACATGCAGATGCATAAATCTAATTGCTTGGACTCACTTTGTCAAATTTGACATCTGGAAATTCACCATAAAATTGCACTTCATCATGTTCATGGTAGCCTGTCATTATGTAGAAAAGAATCTGAAAATCTTTATAATATGGCATGTGAAATAAAGTTGCCGAAATGTTGCACGCCAAATTGTCATGGCGAAATTTGACATGCCAACATGTAGAGTGCTGTTGTGTCTTGACACGATGAAGAGTTAGTGTGTATGGGTATTTCATGTATTTCGACCTGGTCTTCAGATGCCTTCCCCATTCCGAAAACGAAACAAACATTGATATGATACCTTACCATTGTTGTAAGATAATTTATGGGAAAGCGTACACAATCTCACTGCAACTGGTTTAAAATAATTCATTTTTTCTAACACATCTTGTTATTATGATTTGTTGGAATTCATTGTGGAAATCCGATATATACTGAATGTCAGATATAAAAATATATATTCCTGTACACGTACATATTCTGTCTGTTGACGGAGAATACAAGTGAGTGAGTGAGTGAGTAGGATTTAAACGTCGTTTTCAACATTTTTTCATCATATCACGATGGTGCCTATATGGGCCAGAACACGAGAGTGCCCACAGTTCCTATTATCCTGGACACTGATCAGCCAGCCAGTACAGCACCCGGTCACCCATTCAAGTATTGACCGAGCTCAACGTCGTTGCTAACTTCGGTGATCTAATGAGAACCGGTGTGCCCCACGTGATACGCCGTACTCAGAGAAATACAAGGCAGAATACAGACCAAAACATCTGTGGTATCTTGCTCTAGAACACACCATTGATGATGCCAATGCACAATGACAATGTTAAAATGTGATGATGAGGAGAAAAACAAGAAAGACCAGCAAAATATCCCAGTCTTGAAAATAATTTACCACACATTCCTGAGTCGGTTACTTCCTCTCTGAGTGGTTGCCATGATTCAGACAAGTGCCATTCTGCGACCGATGTGCCCGGTTCACCGTAATGTGTGCTTTTTTTCCTTCAGTTATATAGGAATGTTGCAATACATGTAGGTTTCATAAAGGTAGATGGAGAAAACCATATGTGAATTGATGTGATATCTGATGGTTGTAACCATCTATCATGAAGTGATGTGATATCTGATGGTCATAATTCATAATTCAATTATGACCATCAGATATCACATCAATTCAAATGGTTTTCTTCATCTATCATAAAGGCAACCCAATGTTGGGGGAATCCATCTTCGTTTGGTTCTTGCTAATCTGAAAGCCAATAGACAATCCATGTGGATTACCCCAACATGGCCGACCTAAGACACCTATTGCATCCTTCCTGTAGCTTTGCTTTATATTGGAATACACTGATCTGCTAAATAGCATCTTTTTCTTCAGGTGCAGAGGATTTTGTTCAATTGTGCAGCTTGTCGTACTGAAGCTTACATGTATGTCAGTCAATGAACCATTGGCATTATCAGATGACTGAAATTCTCACTTCTCAGTAGGTTAGAAAGAGACATTTTAAATCATGTAGACCTAGAAGTCGAGAAATAAACGTAAAGTCGTGGTTCAATTTGACTGGGTTCACACAGATGCACTCTTTTCGTTTGTCCTCAATTGCAACCTTGGTAAATGGATCACAATTTTGGTGTCTGTCACTGTAAATGGTTTCTATTGTAATATATTCACATTCACTGTTATTTGTTTAGATCTGTATTAATTAATATTTCAAAAATTGAAAGAAATTATATATTTCCATCTGTATGCATTCATGGGGCATAAACCAAGCAATCAAACGTGGCCTTTGATTTGATGCTCCAGGGATCCAACAACTGACTGCACTGGGTGGCCATGGGTACCGGTACTATTAATGCTGCTTCAAGTTCTTATTGCTTCAAGTTCTTATTCTTATTCTCTATTCAAAGAGCTGTTTATTTTGTTAGCGTTCATAAGCTTTGACAAATTTATAAGAATGATCTCGCTGAATATGAGAACAAATTATCAGACATGACATTGTACAGGGATTCACTCAAACAGTACCGGTATACAAAAATGTCACCATTTGCTATTACTCATATTTGTAATGGTAACAGAATTCATAAAAGTCTGAGTTTTAATCAGATTGAGGTACATGTGTGCATGCTATTAATTTTGAATTGATTTAAGGAATTCAGCAGATACAATGATTTTATTTTTAGAATTCACTGAAGGAGGTTTAGAATTAAAAAAAAAAAAAAAAAGATTCGAGCTGTTACAATGATGGACAGAAGTAACACAATGATACCTAATTATTCGAACCAAGAGGGCCTATCTATTATATCAGAAGTCCATTATGGACTTTTGATTATATTGATATTTAAATTGATATATTTGAAAAACATAACCATGAAAGAAACCTAATTGGGGTGAATTATATTGAATACTGATATTTACAAACTATAGATTTGATTCAATTTGTTTCTAAAATGAGGAATCTGACTTTCTATAAACTTCCGTGTTATTGTATTTTGGCACAATCGTACTATGCATATACTAGAATAATCTATTTGACGCTTACCTAATTTTTTACCTGATTGGTGTAGAAAATATGAAACTGCAGAAAATACATATATCTCCCGCATGAATGTGTGAAATTCCTACCGGGTAGTTTGATTTCACCCCATTGGTTTGACTTGAATTAACCACCTGGTCGTATGCGAGCTCCAACAACAACAACAACAACACGGTTTTCGTTGATGTTTGCGCGGGGTGCGCTTTTCGAAAATTAAACACACCGCCGCTCGTGGGCATCATCAGGTAAACTCAAGTAGTCATTTCCACTCAAAAATGACTGATCTTTTCAACTCCGAGTGACGGAAATTTTCAGAAGGGGGTTTTATGAGCCAAAATCGTGCAAAGTTGTCTGGCAAATGGGGTTTTTTCTCAAATTTTGTCTTCAAAATCCGTTTATTTCGTTAATAATCTACCCACAAACTTCCGTCACACGACTTTCATAAATTTGAGATATGTTGATTACAAGTTCAGTCAATATACAGGTCTTTCATACGTAACAGCGCCGGTGCCTAGCGATATTTTCACCCTAAAAATCACTCAAAAACTTGAAAAAGCGTGTGCCATCGCGAGAGGCTATGATTTTTACACCACTGCTCGGTGTTCAATCTTTCATTTCTAGTCAACGACGGGTCATTTTTCTACCAAATTTCAGATCTGAAAAGCCTAATAAATAAACTTTTTAATGATATAAGCTGTCTATAGCTTTTTTGTAGTATGAAGCTAAATTTTATAAAAGTTCTGGACTGTTGTGCCGTTTTTCCTTCAAAATATTGTTGTCCCCGCTATAGGTCACGTGGGGTAAACAGTCTAGGAGTGGGGCTTATTAAAGTAATTTCTATCCCTATGTAAAAGCTATTGTTTACTTATTTTCATCCCGAGTTAGCCTGCTGTTTGAGTAGAATCAATCATTGCTTGACGCAAGGAAATTCATTGTTCACTTCATCTTTGGAACCACTTGATTCAAATACCATTGAACCATCCTTGCACCTTTATTGACTTATTATAGAAATTAAGAATAAAGAAAGCTTAAATTTCTTTTTGTTAATATTCCAACTTTGTTACACGTTACATTTGTATGAAGACATTGAAGTCATAGGAAACCGAAGGGAAATATCCGCTTTGAGATTCTGTTTTCGGCGGAGCTAAACGTGGAATGAATTACGTTGTTACATGACTGAGGTACTTGTGTAAAAGTTATTAGCCCTTGGAACAAACCAAAACACAATTTATCAATAGAAATGCAACAAAAAGCGAACACTTGCGTGTGGCGGAACGTAACGAATTCAAGGGCCGTAACTCGTGAACGTTTCTTTGTAGTCATGGTTGTGCGAAGTGCCCGGATGTGCTTCGGTGACAACAACAACGCTTTTGCTCTTCCTACGTTTTAAGATTTCTTTAAATAAGCCCGATCCTAAGGCCGGCTGCGAAGGTCGGCGTTTGAAAATTCGAGAGGCCCTTGCAGAAGAAGCAAAAAATCACAGGTGTAAACATGAATGCAAGTATTGATTTTCTCGTTTCACCGAGACGAGAAACATGTCAGCCTCCAGTCGATGACGTTTACGTTGACAACGCGTTGAACGACAGGCTCCGCCCACATTGAGGAAAAAGGTGGGATCGTCAGTATGTTTGAATTGTTGTTGTTGTTGTTGTTTTCTGGATTTCTTACCAGTAAGCCCGACCTAAGGCCGGCTTCGCCGGCCTATTAGGTCGGCCTAATATGGAAAATGTAAAAAAAAAACTTTTTTATTTGAATTAGACCTAGACGTTTTAAATAATATGAAATAGAAAAGGGCTAGTAAGTCAGCAAAGAAATATTCTTGTCTCTGTTTCTGGCTTTATCTATTGTACATTTCTTATCAGGTTTAGACAAGCAGATTGGATTTGTGGTAGATCGATGGCTACATCAACACATAATGTGATGGGAAATAATTTGTAAATACTGGCAAGGCTTAGACCGGTTGGCCTTAGAAAGGTGAAAGGATACTTGACCTCAGGATCATGATGATCTACGTATTCAATCTATATTTGCTGACCATTTTGCACTGAATGCATATGTGATACAATTTCTATTTAATTATTTTTATTGCTCGACTCTAGTCTACCGTTACATAAAGATTGGCAGAATAACATGAATAAACAAACTGTTGTTGATGAATCCTTGCTATAACTCCAGGCGGGAAATAAGTGGTTACAGAAGCACATCAACTAGAAGTCTGTATAACCGTAGATTAAACTATAGCTACATGTAGAATGCATTGGGCATGCCTCCCTACTTGAACACATGATGCTGCGCAGTAAAATTGCATCTGTCGTGTTCACGCAGTAAAAAAAAACGAGTGATGCATCACAGGAGATGAGCTAATGCTGCATGGAATTCAAATACTCAGCCTATGAAACGTACACAATTAGTCTCACCCATTATCCCCCAACTGTGTGTCGACACTGCATCTCATGATCTTTCTGGGTAGAGACTGTGCAAGAGTCTTGTGGTGTAGGTGGTTTGGTGATTGCTGGTGACATTCAGCTATTGTTACACACTTCTAGTTGATTTGCTTAGGGTGGTAACTTGTATTTCAGGTTACCTCTCACAGAATACCACCAATCTGTCTTCAGATCCGCATAAACATGACTTTGTTGAGTGTGATAACATATCCATAACCTGTCAGCTTACCACCTCAAATTTCACAGGACCCTGTGAATATATTACTATGCCCAATCTTTATTTCCAGCCCTGATAATTGCTAACTGAGCATTATATGAATGCTTCTATTTATTTTCCATCTTCATTCTGACGGACTTCATTGTGACGTTACAGGGTTAGGCTCAACCCTTCCTTTCATTCTGCCGGTTCAAAGTGCCGGCGGGCAGAAAGAGAGAGAGTCTTTCATTTTTCATTGTGCCGTTCCATTCTGCCGTAGAGGGAAGAAGCCATTGTGTTATATTGTGATGCTGGTAAGCAGGATTTGACTTTGATTGTGACGTTGCAAAGTGACGCTCTCAAGAAAGACATGTTCATTCTGATGCGCTTCATTGTCACGTTACAGGGTTAGGCTCACCCTTCTTTCCATTCTGCCGGTTCAAAGTGCCGGCAGAAGAAAACTCTCTGATTTTCCATTGTGCCGCTGCATTCTGCCGTACCGAGAAAAGGTAATGTTCCTGATGACAAATTGAAAAGTCAACTTCATTTCCTTCCATTAAGAAGGTGCAAAGAGCGTTGACAAAGACAGAGCTGTACTCTGCTGTACAAAGAAACTACGTTGAACCACATTGTGTTTCATTAATATGGCACTTGTACGGCTGAAAATAAGAGAATGGTGCAGGTTTTCCACCCTCTTATAGTCTCTCTCGTGCTTCCTTACATGAAGTATCCACCAGTTTTATCTTGGCTAGCATAAACTAAGCTGCTATCAGAGATTTTGTACAAACAATTAGAGTAGGCCTATGTCGAGATTAAACAACTGACAAATTAACCAATCATGCAGAAAAAATATCACGATTCACCGAATGCAAACAGTGCAATATTGAACTGACATACATGTACATGTAAAGCCATGAGTGTTCCATCTGTCAGAACCCATTCTGTGCATAAATTTGCAGGATCCATCTTTGGAGTATTGTAGGTATATGTCAGAAAATACAACTGTCTCACATAAAAAAAAAAGATTTATAAAATTAAGATTTCCCAAAACACAAAATGACAAATGAATCTAACAATTTTATATAAAACACCCCAAAATGTTGTTTTTAAGAAAAGTAATGAAATTCATTTTGTTTTGAGCTATATCCTTATTTATTTTTGTCAATCTAAGGTTATTTTCAAGATAATCTTCTGTGCAAAAATGTTTTCTTAACTCGTACACTATACAAGAATATTTTCAACAATTATACAGAAACAAGAAAGCATGGAATCAACTTATTGTAACAATATATATCTTATAAGATTATTTTATCAAGTTTTGTCTGTTGCAAATAAGGCTGAAAAATGTCAATGCTGGAGAGCAATATATTGTACATGTGTGGGAAAGGAATATCTCTGGTTCAGTCAGTAAGTTGGAATCAAAATGTACATTAAAAGGTATTTACATTTTATTCTATTGAGGTATTGAAATATGTTTTATATTAAAAGCTAGAAGTCGTGGCAAACATACTTTCCTGTATGTATATCTACACCTCTAACATCTTGAATGTTTTTATTTTAAAACAAATTCTCTTGTAAACTGTAACTTGATCAATTATTTTGTTCTGTGAATATATTAATTCATTTTTGTAAATATAATAATTAAATATTTATTTGCCTCAAAAACCAAATGTTTGGAGATTCAGAGACTAATACAAAATGACAAAAAAATGTTCTGAACAATATATATTGTTCATACAAAATTATCAATTGAGCAATTCAATACATGGATTGGAGACATTAAGGTCTGAAAGAAAAGTGCGGCTGGAGGACTCCCCCATATGAACCCTCATGAAGGGAGGTCATTCGTGCGACCTGCTTAGTTGTAGGAGGCGCTCGTGTTTGTTGATCGCCGAGTGCGCGAATCGACAGCGTCAAACGGTTAGTTTTTTCTCCCAAATTCCGAAAATGTATCAAATATCTCCACAACTAACCCGTAGCTAACATGCATATTGATTCATGCGCGATCTTATCTTCATAATACACTGATTATCGTATGTAATTAACGCTGTCAGTGTCAATCTTGGCGCATACATCAATCGCACAACAAGTGTCAGCAGTTCGCATCATGATGACATGTAACGGGAGGCACTTCCCAGCTAACACACAACGTTCTCACAACGTTGTGGGAAAGTTGTGATTTGGTCAGGTCAGAATTAACGTTGCCACAACGTTGCCGTAACGTGAAACACGGACGTTTCAGCCTAACGTTCCGGCAACGTTTCCGGTGAACATTGTCAAAACGTTTTGTATAAGTTATTTAGAGACGTTGTTTCATTACATTGCTGTGACGTTACAAGGACGTCATGTTTTCCATTAGATCTAATTTAGAAAACAATGGAACTTTTGGATACCCTGGTACTTAGGTTTTAGGCTATGTAGGCTTTATAATATTCAGTCAAATTTTTATAGATAATTTGCCCGTAAAATCTTTAATTCTGGTTTCGATTTCTAAGTTCAATCAGTTATCATTTGGATGCAAAAATGCATAATAATAACAGGTTACCTGCACTTGAGGCAGAACTGAAGGATTGATTTCGGCTACCTATTATTAATTTGTAACCAATGCCTTTGAAATCTATTCATTGGGATTGATATGTAAACGAGTCAGTTGCCACTGGTCTGTGCATGGGTGGATGGCTGGATGTCAACTTTGTACTCAAATATACCGGCTGTAGCCTACACATGCTTACACAGGCTTGGTTCTTAACTGGACACAAACTATGACCCTGAGTGTGGCTATATTTAACCTATCTAATTTGCCCTGTAAGACCAAAAAGGCGGGAGATCCAAGATGTCTTTGTGTGGATGATTTCTTCCAGATGGTCAAGAAGCTCTGAAATCAGTAACTTTGGTCTCAGTCTATCGCCTCAGTCTTTCGCTGTCGTAGTCATTGACCAAACATATATCTCCAACCAGCTCATTTTCCAGCCATCTTTCAACCGTCGTTATACTCAATGATTTGATTTGTATCTGCTCTTCCTACTACTGAGGGTGAGTACAATTTTTTTACGAGTATGTCATTTCGAATTGATAATATAAATCGACAAAGATTCTTGTAATATATTGTACCCGATTGTGGCGGAACTGAATTCAGACTGAAAATTTCCAATACTGTGGAAACGTGTGTGGGGATTATGTGATTGGCACTATTAGGGTTTATGTTACATTTCCCCTTCCCATATTTACGGGGGTACGGTTTTCAGAGTGGTTTCATTTCATGCTTTCATTTAGATTCCAGATGTTAAATAATATTCCTGATGAGGCCTATCTGCGAGATTATGTATGTAGATGTATTAACAATGTCGACTTGTGAACGAAGATAATATTTTATCACCCCTGTGAATTTAAATTCACTACGCTTAGTCCCATTATAAAATTATTACTATATACCCTTTCAATCGCAGACTGCTTAATCATAATTTTGCAAGATATGTGCGCATGCGTACTATTGTCACTCTCATTGAAGGACGAATAGCTAGATGTGTTTTTCCAAAGATCCCTCGCAGGCTGATTTATTAGGTACTTATTTTATAAAAATAAATAATTAGATTTGAATTGGTGACTATTGGTGAAAATAATTTCAATCGAACGGAAAGATTGACTTTTAAATCTGTGAAGATTAGATATTGTCCCAGGTTCCAATCTTCTCAGATTAAAATGTCAGTCTTTCAGTTCGATATATTAGATTAAAAAAGAACACAATGAATCTAACGTAGACTGAAAATTCAATCTAATATATCCTGATCAACCGCTGGAATTTTCAATCTAATAGACGGAGTCTCAATCCACACAGATTGGTCATTAATTCCAATCTAATAATTTAAGAGAGTAATAATTTAAGGAATAGGGTTGAAATGACTCACGCGATAATAATAGTGCATGCAAACTATACTATACCACCATATGCATTGAGTACCTTAAGCCTAGTGGCATTGAGCTAGGCTTAAGGTACTCAATGTAAAGCATGAATTTAGGACCTTATTATAACTCATGCACCGGTAGGTCAATATGCTATAAATCAGTGCCATTCATTTAATTGACCCATCCTCCTAAAATGTACAGACCGTTAGATCATAGACTCCAACACAGACCAATGCACATCGATATACTTACAAAGAGCAAGCCGATACTAAAAACATTCAGACGTAATTTGCGTAATTTTTCTAGGGATATATATATTTATAATAAAAATGTGGATTGTTAAATCATAGGCCTATCGATCTTGTCCCTTGTCCCTATACAGTCAAATAATTTAAATGTCACCCATTAAAGTATACAAAATGTGTACATCTTTAGACCGGCTATGTGTGCTCTAGCTGGTCCGATTTTGCCTTTTAAAATTTTGCATCTTTGTGTGTTGTTTGCTATTTTTCAGGCTTTCACCTTAGTACATTGGGCGGTGTTAATATCGGAGAAAACATCAGAAGAATGCTGGGGCAACTGGGGACCAACACGCTGTAGTCCTTTTACAGCCTTAAGGGGGTGAAAGGCAAAAGTTCTCTGCAGGATTTGGCGATTTACCGGGTGTTAATCAGTAAGTTTACTGTTTGAAGTGATTGATCAGTAACTCATCTTCGTGTATGCCCACCAGTGCCAGGCCAGAGGTATAGCTTTCACAAATTATGGTGTCATAGTTTGAATAATCTCATAACTGCCTTGCATACAAGAATCATTTATATTATATTTAGTATATAGTAATATGCATTTTATTGCCCCTAAAATCTCTTTCGGTTGTTTTGTTTCCGTTGAAAACTAAGTCAGCCTGAATATGTTAGTGTTGATTGGTGGACATAGTTCATCAAGATTTGTATATTATATCTAGTGTACAGACCTGCAATTCATTACTGAAATAAAATTTGAATTAAATTATACAATATTCATTTTCTTTTCAATATTTCAGAAGCCTGCATGAGGAATTTTGAAGCAGCCAAGGTGGACGACATAGAGGAAGCGATTGCAAATACACTGACGTATGCTCCTCACAAACAAGGTGGACCAAAATATAAGACACCCGCTGGGAAGAACAGTAATAGCACCAAGAATCAGTTCAATATGAGAACCTGTCCGACCTGTCCGCATCTAATGAAGAACGTCAACGTTAAATACTCAGGGCTCCAGTGAATATATTATCCTGGAAATTCGTGAAATTCTGACTGGATTTCTATTTGAAGCTGTATTGTTGTTCGGAGCATACTTAAAGAACTGATAGGGGTGGGTGGGGGGGGGAGTGCCAGCTTCAAAATTTATTACAATAGATCAACTCTTTACCTAAGAATTGTGTTGCTTCAACTGTCATTCAGTGCTATTTGTTATATAAAGTTCGAAATTACCTTGCCAATTGAGGATGTTTCAATACAAATTGAAGGCGTGGTGTTTGGAGGTGTAGAAGAAGAGGAATAAATCCTGTTAAGGTTTTAACCGTACATGCAGAAGTTTGGACCTAAAGTGATTATAATGGACTTTTTTTCTTCAGATTTATGCCTGTTGTACTTTAAGTGGGTGAACCCAAGATGCCCTTAAAGTTCCATTGTCAATGTTCCGGAAAAATCTTATCAAAACGTTCGATCACAACGTTA